>CAUYSK010033755.1:0-59671 GCA_963575035.1 Avahi laniger | reverse complement strand
ATTGAGTTTAAAAAAATCAGAAGTCAAAAGGATTTTGACCACACAAGATTGTTCTCTTTAAAGACTGAAATTTTAAAATCCATTCAGCCTTATAATTAAGCTAAAAATCAATTATGTTTACTTTGAGATTATCATCTTATCCTCTGATCCTAGATTTAATATCTAAATTAGTCTTTTTTAAAAGGCATGCACTTGAGACACAAATAATTGATGATTCAGGCAGCAGAATAGTGTTTTGTTCCATTATGTTGTTCCATTATGTAATGTGCTATGCACAATGTTGGAGCAGAGATGTTCTTAGTTTTTCAAAATATATGTTCATCTCACCACAGAGTGCCCATTTTTATATACATTTAAGAATTATTTTTAAAATGTCAAGTTCATGGTAGAAAGTGATTTCAGAAATATAATCAAAATATATTCTATTTTATTGGCATCTTGACAGGATCTTGAGATTTCTCAGTTTTTCATTTTGCCATATTCTTTGCCACTGAAAATGGTTTAAAGTGCTTTATTTTTTGTATCTATATTTTTTACCTTAGCGTTTACACTGTTGAGGCTTGTCAGTAAATTTTTGTTAGTTTTTAAAGTAAGTTTTTTTGGATCTGTTTATGTTTTAATGTTTACCAGTTTTGATATTACTCTGTTTTGTTTGGAAGGAATCTGCTTTCATTATTAACATTGTAAAATGTAAAGTGTAATACAAAATGTATATGCTCTAAACTTAAGTAGGAATTTTTTTAAAGAATAAGTTATTTATGCAGCTTATTAAGAGGTTCAGGTTAGTGACCATAAAAGTAGGTTACATGTACATGAAAGCTTTAAATGGTACAGTGTCAAGTTCTTGTAGTGTCATTTTTTTCTGACTGATGCCAGTGCATTTACTGACAGATGTTATTGTTTATACTAAAGCAAGATATTTGAATATTTTTAAGTACTTATTAAGAATTTTAATACTCTACAAAAATTTTTAAATACCTTCTATTCAGATGTATAGCAGAGATAATTGGTTTCATTTCAGTGTATGATTGTATCTTTAACTTAGGTTGGTGGGAGTAATCACCTAAGGAAATTTATGGAGAAAATTAGTAAGCGATAAAACCCTCAACAGTTTATTCTCGCCAAGTTAAGTTTTGTGATGATGCAGCAAGGGACAGTTTATCAGAATAATAAGGTAATAAGGCTCTGGCACAAAATAAAGGTATCTTGGAGGAGGGCCATAATGCTGTGTTTGGAATATCACAGTTATCTTGCATCTCAGTATTTTCATTTCCCTTCATCCTTTCACAATTGCCCCTGTTGTGGTGCAGTCTAATCTAGTAAGAAACTTCTGGCTGTGGTTACCTTGATGGGAACCATATTGTAGCAAGTCTCTAGCATTTAGATTTCTTTTAAGACCTGGTTTGTAACATATTTTCCCTATTCTTTTTAGTTTGAGTCCACATTACTAATGAATTTTAATAATAATATTCCACAATTTTAAGCTTACAGAAGTGAAACAAAAAAATCATGGTGATGAGTGATTACTCTCCCCCCACAAAGAAGTATTAGTTGAACTTCTCTCGACACCACCAAGGCAGAGGGAATCTTAGCATGTGTTTCTTGCTTCCTTCAAACATGTCTAGAATGTTTTTTTCCACCCTACTACCTCCAAAAGAGGCAGTTGAGAAAGTGTTCGGTAGTGACTTCTGTTAAATGCCATTCCTACTTTTATTGTGTGTGTATGTGTGTACTTTGCTTTAAATCTTTGTAGCGTGTACTGTGGTCATGGAGCTTAATCTCTCTAATTTATTTTACAAAATTGTGCTAAGACATTTGGAAAAAGAAAATGAAACTGTGGTAAAAACCAAGTTAGTTTCAAAAAGGTTTAGACATTAGTTGGCTGTTATATTAATATTTTCCTTAAAAACTGCAATAATTTATATATTTGTATTGCTCTGCTTTGGAACTGTAACTATATATGCTTGTCTACTATTTTTAATTTTACAATAATAAAATAAATATTTTGTTATCTGCTAGCTTCAGTGGATGTTTTTTAAGAGTACCTATATTTTTTTAAACGGTTGGCCTATATAAAGGGTTTTGTTTTGCAGGCTTAGGGAATCTATACTTAGAATTATCTTATCTAACAGTTTTCTTATCTGGCAACTTTTTAGCTTAATTTCTTGTGAGAATCTTACCTAATCTTTGATGCTTAAATTAACATTCTGTCTGTCCTAAGAGTCCGAAAATGAGAAATAAGATTCCTGTGATATACTGGCTGTGTGTGCAGTTTTTTAAATTGGGGTCTAAGTTACACACAATAACTAGGTTTTAAGTGTGTTGAGTTTTAACAAATGTGTACAGCTGTGTAGCCATCACTGCCTTTGGCTCAATTTCCAATCACATCACTACTCATGTTCCTTCCACCCACTGTTTTGACCCCTGTCACCATCATTTTCATTTGCCTGCTTTAGCATTTAATATAAATGCAATCATACAGCATGCACTCATTTGCCTCTGGCTTTTTTCACTTAACTCGATGTTTCTGAATTTCATTCATGTTAGCTCAAAGGTCAGTAATAGTTTATTCCCCTTTTTTGCAGACTAATGTTCTATTATATGAATATATTACAATTTGTCATGTTGATTGACCTTTGAATTGTTTTCAGTTTGCAGCTAATATGAATAAAGCTGTTATGAATATTTTCAAATTGGCTTTTAAAAATTAAAAATAGGAATGTAAAAAAATATTCAGAGTCACATGCTGTAATGCTAGCTTACAGTTAGCATTACAAATCGAAATAATTACCAGTTTTTTTCACAAATGATTTTTTAAGTAATTTATGTGACGTTTTTATGGTAATAAGTAATTTGAAACTGGGAAACAAGGACAATTGTACAAAAGATCAGAGACAGATTATAAAATAAGGA
The DNA here is from genome assembly GCA_963575035.1 of Avahi laniger. Classification (NCBI taxonomy): domain Eukaryota; kingdom Metazoa; phylum Chordata; class Mammalia; order Primates; family Indriidae; genus Avahi; species Avahi laniger. The sequence goes on along the minus strand of CAUYSK010033755.1, from coordinate 56,758 downwards.
CTGTTTGAGAATTAAAACATTTATTGGAGTACTAGAAGAATCTTAATCATCCTTAAAATTCTCTTTAAAGTCTAACAGTCATACTCCTTTGTTTTTCAGAAGAGGAAATGGAGACCAAGAAAGTCTAGTTTGGAAAAAGTATTGGAAAGAGTACCAGACCACAAAGTTCTTCTGTTTAGCTTTGACTACTTTGTAACATGAAGGGACATTCATCTTAACTTTTCTAACCCTGAATTCTCTAAGCTTTGTTCCCAGCCTTCCTGGGACTTTTCAAACTATTTGTAAAATAGTTTGCTGTCCCTCATTTTTAGTTATTGTAGGACCAGGAATACTTTGCAGGAAGAAGTGACTAAGAAGCTGGTGAATAGGTATAAGTGTGTGCTGGATAGAATAGGAGGGGGGCTGTAGGCAGAACACGGCCCTTTTTATATAAGTTATATATTGAAATCATAAATTCATAAAAAGCTTTTTAAAAGGCTTTACTTTTGGAATCTGATCTAGATGATGTGTTAGGTCCCTTCTGTCTTAAAAATTCCACGTGACTTGCAAGTTTAAGTCAGTAGATTTTATTTGCTTTTTTCTTTTTGGTTTTGTGGTATTGCGGTTATTTTGCTGTTCTTCCGCATCTGAATCCCATTCCAGTGTTTGGATGACACAGGCCACCTTGACCGCTGAAAGCAAACACTTCAAACTCCCTTGCGTCTGGGGCACCTCACCCAGATTGGTGAAGCAAAGACACCGGGTAGGGGAGGGTCCATGTTGCAAGCATCAGTGTCTATTGATAGGGATGACATTTGTTATCCCGTATCTGGTGAGTACAACAGATAAGCTCCTGTCATCTGGTGTTTAGTAGCCATTGCCTTGTGTAAATCTGACTGTGAATCTAGTAGATGATTAATCACCTTTGTTCCTGCCTGCTTTCCCAGCCTTCTGAGTGATCTTTTCCCATTGAATAAATTCCTTTTCAACCTAAATCAACTAGTTGCTTTCTCTCACTTGCAGTTGAAAACTCTGCTACACTTAACATAATCCACTGGGTCTGTGTCCTAGTGGTCTAGCTGTCCTACTCTGAGATCCCATGAAATTGTTTTCTAAAAGTGAACTGCTAAGAGCCGATATGCAGCAGCTCAGGACCACATGGACTACTTATTGGGTCAGCCGAAACTGATGGGAAAATTCTGAAGAGAAATTAAACCTCTTGGTAATGCACACTCTTCCTGGTAAGAGTGTGCTTTGTTCACAGGAGGAATGACTTTGGAGAATATTCTCACTGTCTGCCAGTAACGACTGAAATGCTAACAGTTTGTACCTACTGGGATCTTGGAGGGAGTGGTCTAGTAGAAACAGCGATGATCATAACTTTAGCTGTGAGCTTAGCCTGTGTTTTCCTTGGTAATAGTAAATGACCTCCAGCCCAGTAAGCATTGAGTGAATCAGTGAATGAGACACCTCAGAGGCAGGATTGCATGACCTTTCAAAGTAGATCAATAACTACACAAAAAAAGCCTGATCTTATCCAGTGACTGCTTACTATACACTCTCCACATGCCCCAGTCTCCACCCCACCACCATGACTCTTTCCAGCCTTTGATAACTCACACTTGCTATGCTTCTTTCTCCTCCAAACCTGTAGTTCTCTAATTTTGAGTTTCATCAAACAACACTACTGAGCTGCACCTTCAGTGCTTCTGAATCAGTATGTCAGGGGTAAGACCTGAGAACTTTTCATCTAACAAATTCCCAGGTGATACTGATGCTGCTTGTCTACACAGCGCTTTGCAAATACTGTCCCAAACCATCAACTGCCCTGAAATTTATTTCCCAAAAGATGTGATAATGCTACTTTTCTTCTCAAAGACCTTCAAAGATTACCAAAAAACCAATCCCCACAGCTCAGCATTTAAAGCCTTCACTATTTGGCATCCACCTATTTTCCATTTTAAATATTCGATCAAATTGAGATTTGGTTATGGGCCAATAACTCCACCAAGCCCTATACAGCTTTGGGTCCAAGGGATGTAAAGGCCACCAAGACTGTGTTGGTCAAGTGAAAAGTATTCTGACAAGAGATTTAAAAAGTAAGGATTGAATAATATCTGTTGTATTTAGCAACCAGAAATTCATTGAGAACAGTTTTAATGCACTTGTGGGAGCAAAAGTAGATCACAGTAGAATGAAATGTGGGTGGGAGAAAGGTTTGAATATGTTCCCCAAAGCTCATGTGTTGGAAATTTAATCTCCAATGCAACAGTGTTGAGAGGTGGGGTCTAAGAAGTCATGAGGTTATGAGGGCAGTGTCCTCATGAATGGATTAATGTCACTGAGGGAATGGGTTTGTTATAAAAGGAAGTGCAGCCCCCTCCTTGCTTGCTCTCGCCCACTCTCGCCCTTCTGCCCTCCACCGTGGGATGACGCAGCATGAAGGCCCTCACCGAATGCCAGCACCACGCTCTTGGACTCCCCAGCCTCCAACACTCTGAGCCAAATAAATTTCTGTTTATTATAAATTACCCAGTCTGTGGTATTCCATTATAGCAACATAAAATAGACTGAGGTAGGATGGTGGATTTAGGATATGATCTCTTTAAAAAGTTTATGAAGTGAATTGAGGCTATCAACGAGGATGTGGGTCCAAGATTATTTTTTAAAAGTTGGGAAGTACTTGAACATGAGTAAATACTAAGAGGACAGATCCAGTGGAAAGGCTAAAGATAGAGCGGTAGCAATAATCAAAGGAGTAAAGTCCCGAAGAGGCAGCACAGGGTGTCACACCTAAAATGTCTTGTCTTTGAAGAAGTTTAGGATCAACTCAGGCTTTGACACTAGAGAGAAGGTAAAACTGCAGATGAATGTATCTGATGGAGATGCACTGGAGAGTGAGTTGAGAAAGTCCTCACGTGGCTGCCTCTATTTTCTATAAGAAAGAAGGAAAAGATGAGGGGGCCAGAGGCTCGAGGGAAGTGGTGAAGTGCTGGATGGCTACCTGCCGAGGAATACGAGGCGTCCTGACTACATAGGTTGCCTGACCATTTCAGAAGAGGTAGTGATGGGGGTCCATGACTCACCGTTGGTTGAAGTTCTCTGCATTTACTTTCAGATATTTTTGCTGTAAATACAAAGAAGTATTTTTGAAGCTGGAGGAAACTAAACTGAGAGCACTAGTAAAAATAAATTATCTGAAACTCAGATAAATTTGTGGGTCAAAAAGAAAATTCACAAAAACCCTATCCAATAGATGAAATTTTAAGTGTGGGATAAATGAGAAATTTGAAAAGATACTGCAAATGGCATGCGGGGAAAAATGTGAATTCTGTAGCTTTTACTTGTTCTTTTCAAGCAATAATTTTCATTTGTCTTCTCAATATTTGGTGCTAAAGGTGAGCATGGACTAAGACTGTTCTGAAGGCCAAATTCTTATAGGTCAGTTGGTATCAAACTTCACCAGAGAAATGTCAGAAAATCTCTAACCTAGATGAAAAAAATGTTTATAAGAGGATAGTCGGTACAATATACAAAATGTGGAAGAAAACCAAGGCACAGCTAAATAGAGAGTTTCAGATCAATAGCTTCAGAGCAAAGAAAAGGCAGTGTGAATGGGGAAAGGCCATTCTAGGGGAAAGAGGAAACTGAATTTAAAGTGATCGAGGCAGAAGAGGAAGTTCTAATGAGCAAGGTGATTGCTCAACTGACATTCGGGAACTTCTAATCCTCCTCTGCCACTACCAGGCACCTCTCCTAGCCTCTGTTTTCTCATCTGTAAAAAATGAAACTGACCTTGATGGGAACTTTGGGGAACCTTCCAGCTCTAACATTCCAAAAATATAATGAATTTTAAGAAACCTACAGTGGAAAATTTCCCCCACTCCTGCATGAAGAGCAGAACTGAGCTGAAGAGCAGAACTGAGCTGAAGGGCACAAAGAAAAGTGTTTCATTTAAGAAGAAACTGTGAGGTGCTGTTACAGCAAGCTGTTTCTGTGATCATCTGTGACAAAAGAGAAAAGACAGCCAGTCAACCTGGCTCATGCAGCTACACAATTCTCTACATACTGCTTAAGAGCAGATAGTTTACAGAAAGGAAAAAAAGTCTATAAGCTTTGGTGCCTTGTTACTCTCCCATTTCTCATATCAGGGGAAACTCAGGAGAATGTTCTAGTAGGAGTGACAGTGGGATGTTTCTCCCACACAGTCAGAAGCTGCATCGCCTCCCGTCCAGCTACTAAAGGCTGGCTCATATGCACGGAAAATGAGACATGAAAAGGCAGTGTGGTAACCTAGTTAGCAGGACATAATTCAACAGAATTGTTCTTCATTCTGAAATTACATCTTTCCCATGATGGGGAGAGCAAATCGTTCTTTCTTTCATGAGGTGATGATGACGGTAGATGGTAGGTTTTCATTTTTGTTTGTTTAGTTTTAAGTTCTTACTTGGTAAAATTAAAACCACAGTCTTATGGTGGTATATTAGTCTGACTACTCCAGAGAAATAAATCCTGTAATATGTATATATGGAGACACAGAGAGAGAGAGAGAGAGAGAGAGATTTCTTTTAGAGAATTGGCTTACCAGATTATGGGAGCCAGCAAGTCTGAAACCCTCAAGGCAGGCAGGCTGCAAATTCCAAGAACTGATGTTGCAGTCTTGAGTCTGGAAGCAAAATTTCTTCTTCCTTGGAGGACTCCGATCTTTTCTTTTAAGGCCTTCAACTGATGGGTTGAAGCCCACACACCTTTTGGAGGGTAATCTGCTCTGCTCAAAGTCTACTGATTTTAATGGTAATCACATCTAAAAAATACTTTCAGAGCAACACCTAGACTGGTGTTTGACCAAATAACTGGGCACCATATTTTCAATTTTATTGCAATACTCCATGAATTTGACAAGTCTGGAAACCATGGACCTGGCATTACTTCATCCAGACAGTTGCCTCTAAGCAGCACTACCCTAAACCTTCCACTCAGGTATTCACATCTCCAAAGAAGGAAATGCACTCGAGAGATTCTTATTCTATTCCAAATTTTTCCTTGTGTTCTAAGAGGGGTTAGAGGAACAGCTTTTCATTATTTTTTTAATAATCCTTTGTATAACAAAAACAAATTATTTAATTTGTGTTATTTATTTTTTCTCTTAATCTGGCATTCAATCAAATTATTTGAAGACTATCATACAAAAAGTAAAAGATTCAATACCTGTAGGTAGATTGAACATTCAATAATTTTATATAAATTGTTGAAGATTGTTAGACTATTGAATGTTTGATTTGTTCCTCTTTTATTCCCTATGCTCTCTTCCACCCAGACCCCACAAACACCAATGCAGAGAGTTATCTTGCATCAGAGAAAGATCCCACTGAATCCCATCCACCATAAACCCATAGCACATGTTCCCTTGAAACAAATTTACACAGTCCTGGGTGTCAGAAGGGCTCTAGAGCTCCCAAGACTAACTGGGTAAATAACCAAGTTGCCGGCCACCTCTCTGTGGGCAACTTTGTTCCTCTTCGTCCCGATCAGATAGCTCTGAAACTAGAAAAGGTATCATCTGGGCCTCCTGCTAAGTTTCTCTTCACTGTTATTGCCATACTGCTTCTCACAAAATCCCCAGAAAAATGTGGGGGCCCTGTGTGCTGCTGCTGCTGCTCTATAGAGACATTGGGGGTGCTTCTCTCAGTTAAGAGAAAATGCAGGAGGACTTGAGCTAGTGACGTGCAAAACCACATTTCCTTTGCTTCCTCCATCTCATCGCATCTCCATACCGTGTGAATGAAGTACGGGGCAATAGACTCACATCCTGCAGGGCTATGCTGCTTTTCATCAAAGCGTGGAAGGAATTTCTATCCCAGATTCACACAGATTGGTCTCATCTCAGAGGACAAAGTGAACCGGCATGGGACATATATAAAAATCATAGGAAACCACTAAATATGTAGAGCAAGAGGGATCTTCAGGAGACTCTCATAGCTTTGATTTGATTTTGTTTTGTTTTATTTTAGCAGAGGCCTTTTTTCTTCAAAAAAACTCTTCAAGAATAAATAATATGTAATATATATGAAAATAGAGCTGCTGCTGCTGTACTTGAAAGACAATTGAGATTATTGGAGCAAAGCCACCCCCTTTACATCCCTCTTGGTGACTATTCCCCCCTTTTCCCAAACCTGCCACTGTGAGCCCCTGAGACAGCTCTGAGAGACCTTCCGGGCTTTGGTCCCTGCAAAGCACCATTTAGAAACTGCTTTTCTAGTCTAATACCCTTAGGTGGCCTAAGTTGCTTGAGAAACTTCCAAACATTCTAAACCTTGTTAGCCACAGCGGCAAGAACCAAACCCCAAATCTCCTGATTCTGTTTCCAAAGCTCCCAAGACATGATACCACCTCCAACTGGACTTCTCGTTTTTATTTTTATCACACAAGATCTTCTGTCTAATGGAATTGTAGGCTATTTCTCCACACTGCGGTGGATCACAGAAACAGCCAGGAGAGGACAGCAGAGTTGGAAAGGAATAGGCAGGGCAAGTTTTCCAGTGAATCCAGAGATGTCTTAGATGTCTTCATTCTGGAGGACAACCAAGATAGACTATGGAAAAAGTTCACACCATTAAAACATAAATATAGCAAGTGCTTCCTTACATCAAAGAGCCAGTTTCAACAAAATTCATTCTTAGGAAATTTCAAAGCTTATAAACATCTATTTCCATTACCTAAAAGGGGGAAAAACCACATACCCTGCTGCTCCTGACTGGTTCTTCAGAGTAGAGGAGCTAAAGTCACATATTGCTGTGTGTTCAAGGGCTTGTGCGTGCTGTGGGTAGGATTTCCTGTGTCAACAGAGGGAATTCACATGTACAAAAGGTCCAAATGTCCCTTATTATATTAGTATATCTTGTGCAGAAACGATAGATTTTTATACTATACCCTGGAACCAGAAGGTGGCTAAGGCAACTGGAACAGCAAACAAGCTTACAAGAAGCCAAATTCCCATCTCATACCTGAATGAATTCGACATAGAAGCCCAGTTAAATACAAAGAACTTTAGAGCAAGATCTAGAAACTATTAGTTAAGTAACTCTCTTCTTAGTCATTACCACTAACTTAATGCTCATTAGCAATAAAAGAAGGACCTATCCGATTACCTACTGCTTGGTTTCCTGTTATGCTAGTGAACAGGAAGAGAAACAGAGACTACCACCAAGCAAGAATTCTTGTCTTGTGTAGCCTGGGGCTTGACAACATGTCTGGGTGTGCTGAGTTGTTCTAATCAGCCAACTTAGGTGAAATCTCATTACTGGAAATGCCAGAAATAGCACCAGCAAAATGTACTAAGAAAACCCAAAAAGCTTATGCTGCTCCTTCCTCTTTCCTTCTGGAACAGAAGCTTCCTCCTAGAGCTATTAGATGCCACAAGCAAGGTAGGTACAAGTGGGACGGGACTGCCGGTGAGGGGTGCTCACGTTCAAGCAGACCAGAGGGCCTGGCGTGGAGTGGGTGGGGTGGTCTGATGCAGGCTGCCAGGTCAGGAGTGGAAGGAGGTGGGCACCCACGGGGCGGAGGCAGGTATAGGGGTCTGGGGGTGAGGTGTCAGAGCCTCAGAGGTCATGAGCAGGTGAAAGGGGTGGGGTGGCAACAGAAGATTGGTTACACACAGGAGGGTTGATCAAATAAATAAATGTATTAAGGATAATAGGAGTCCAGTTTCTCATTCCACAAGTAGTTACAATATGGAAAGGAAGAGAACTAGAATGAACCTGTGAGTTTGGTTGCAGTTGAAGATAATGGGGTAAACTCATGATTTTCAGTGTACGTGGATGGATAGAGATGTGAATTTAGGTACACACAGGTGTAAATGCACTAATGTGCGCTCGTCCCTGAGAGGGCTGGAGTGGTGATCCCCAACAAAAGCAATGAGTAATACCTGGAACCCAAATCTTGGTGTCTAAAAACTGCTCTCCACTAAATCAGGGCCCCTTGGGGAAATGACTAGCTTTAGGACTAGGACAGGGAAAGTACAAGTTTGGAAAAAAATATCTTTTTGTTCCAGAAACTACAGAAGTGCTAAAAAAAAAAAATGGGGATATGTCAAAAGAACAGGGAACCTCGTTGAAGAGACTCACATTGGCTGAATCAGAGGCAATTTAAGCATCAGAATAATTAGTGAATCAGTTAAATAAAATAGAAAAATCCCTGTCCATGGATAAAAACAAATGAATAAATTGAGTTTTTCATAAAAGATGGGCTATTTACATAATAGCAAAATACCTGCCCCCAAATAATTATTATTTACAATGGGGGAAAGAATATCTTTACAGTGGAGAAGACTGGCAGATTTCACCTTAATCAAGCTATCAAAGTTGATGCTGGGGAGTGAGGATGAGGATAGGCTGGGAAAAGGCATGAGACTGCTATTTTCCATGAGAAAATACAATTTGACTTTTTTAAAATGATATAAATATGTAACAGTGATTAAAAGTATTAAACTGCAAAAAATTTAATAAAAAATCCTTGTCTTTCATTCTTAGATCTTATTCACTGAAAGCTAGAAAACAACAGGTATTATCAAGACAATTCAATCATAATGCATTATACTTGAAACAAAAAGGTGAATGAAAAGACTTTTTACTAAGGGAAAAATATAATCATATAATTGCTCTCGAATTGAGAAATCCTTGATCTTTCATCAAATCATTGATCCTCAGAGTGTTAAATGTTAACAATTTGAAAGAAGCAATTTTAAACTGCTAAAATAAGTACCGTCACTAGTATTCACAAATCCTTGATCCTTGATCCTTAGAGTTTCCAACATTAGCAATTTGAAAGAAGCAATTCTAAATTGCTAAATGAATACTATCATTAGTTATTGTAGGTAATAAAATACTATCTAGCATTGGTAGAGTTTTACTAAAGATCAAGCATTGTTCTTAGTGCTTTATGCGCATTATCACGTTTAATTTTCACAGTTTCTCTGTGAGGTAGGTATAATTATTATCTCCATTCTACAGATGAGAAAACTGAGGTGCAGAGAATTTAAGAATCTAGCCCAACATCACACAGAGGGATGAACACAGGTAGTTTAACTCTTGTGCCTGTGTGTCTTGTGCCTGTGTATATAATCGTTACACCCACAGTTGTAATCCTTAACTCTAACCCATAATTCTATTTCCTCTTCAGTCATCTAAGATCTGTTAACCTAGATCTCTGTCCCCGTGGCAGACCATTATGACCTTCATTCTGCCTTTTAATTCCTTAGCCCTTAGGAGCCTCCTAATTCCTCTCCCTCTATCCACATTCTCCCCGTAATGACCCGTAGTCCAGGCTCTTCAAAGTAAGTTTTCAAAGAGAGATTTATCCAGGTCATATCCTTACTTAAAAACAAGCGGTAGGGTGGAGTTCCTACCCCTAAGGAGGGTATTCAATTTCTGTACCATTGAGCCCAGTTCTGAGCACACTTTCTATGAAATGCTCTCTCCAGCCAATCCCCTCAAAGTATCATACGACACAACCCTTCTCTCTGCCCCTACATAAGCTCTACAGATGTTTCTAAGATGCCCTGCCTTCTCTTCTTTCCCCACAAATTCTTTTTCCTTTTAAGACCCATTTTAAATGTACAAGCCCCTGAAAAGCTTTGGTTAGGGAAAGTCTCAGCCAAAGACTAAAAATGTCCTACGAACAAGAACAGTATCTCCTTGTCTTCAAATCCTCATCCCTAGCACAAGGACTCGTAGTTAATAGGTGCTTATTAAATTAAATGTTAAGGAAATAAATTGAATTTACGAATATACCCCTTCCAAATTTTGAAAGCCATTAACTTTGGCTGGAGTTAATAGATCATTTTTAAAAGTAGATATTTATTTTATGTATAATCTTGCTCATCTAATTTCCTAACATTGCCGATTTGCTGCAGTTCTAAATCCAGTTCACTGATCAACTATGAAACTGAAGGCTAGCTTGTCACTGCATCTGCAGTGAGTCACTTGCCTGGGGGAAAGTACATGTCAGACATTTACATTTTGGCCTTTAGGTGAAGACAGAACAGAGGAAAATTCTTAAAAATGAAAACAATGAATCCAGTGCTGATTGTGATTCGTGATGAATACCTAGCATCACTTAAAAAATGTACAGCTTCTGGACGTGGGTTCCTGGTCTCGGGCTTGGCTTGGCGTGTGTGGCCATTGTAAGTGCCAAATTGCCAACTCCAAAGACCTCCACAGATGACTTGTGTAAACAAAGCCTTTAACAAAACATCCTGTCAAGACATTTCTTTGAGAAAGTTTTTAACTGTTAATTTTATCACCGGTGACTTTAAAACTTTCACTAGAAAAAGAGGCTCCAACATTTGTATGAAAGGTCACTCTGGGGCAGTGTGGTGGGAGCGGTGGCTAAGAAGAGATTACTTAGGAGGCACCTATAACAGTCTAGGTAACTCTTCCTCAATGGAGGGAGACAGACATTTCTTTGAAGTGAGACTGCCATATTAAGAGATGTGCACACACACACACGCACACACACACACACATTAACCAGAATAATGTGTGTGAACGTACGGATTGGGTTCTTTTTCTTCTTTTCTGGGTGGAAGTAGTATTAATATAAAAGAAAGGGCACTGGACTAAAAGTCCAGAGGACTTTGGAATAAGTGATAATAATCACTAATAATTTTTTTAAAAGCTGTACAACAGTCACCAAGTGCCATGAGTTGTTCTAATGTTTTATAACCGTTAAACGAGTTTATCCTCTTAACAAACCTAAGAGGTGGGAACTATTACTTTACAGATGGGAAGCTGAGGCACAAGATTGAGTTGACCACATTATTCAATTGTAAGAGGTGGGACCGGGATTTTGAGGCAAGGCATTCCGGCTAACAGGGTCTGGGCTTTTCACCACTTGCTCCAACATTCAGTAATTCTAGTATCTATTTACAAAATGTACTGTTCTTATCACCTCTTAGGACTTGTTCCGTTTGTTTGGGTTTTTAAACAGCAGCAGATTTGCCTTGCAAACTGCCCTCGTGCTAAAGAGCATTTATATGAAAGGAGAAATTAGACATTGAAATGGTCATGTGAGGCCAGGCACAGTGGCTCACATCTGTAATCCCAGAACTTTGGGAGGCCAAGGAGGGAGGATCACCTGAGGCCAGCAGTTCAGGATTGCAAATCATCATATGATATTAATTAAGTGGATCAGATTATAGATGATATTTTATTTAATAGTTTAAAAAGTAGGAGACAATAAAAGTGCTGTTTCTTCAGCTATCATTCAAATACCTCATCAGAAATCTATCCCTGGGTCATAAAACCTCCCATTTTGTAACAGGCACATAAACAGATGCCTCCCATAATTCAATGATTCTACACCCCATTCTCTTCACCACCAACAAAGTGAATAATGCTTCTCTTAAAAAGCAGAAAGCAAGAACTATGTTGAAATCACTTTAAATTTAATCCCTTTGGTTTCCAAGAATGTTGTCTCTTTTTTGGGAAAGCTCCAGAAACACTATTCAACTCAATCATAACTCTTGCAATATTGTATCACTAGACACTAATTATCAACACAAAAAAAATGTTGAGAAATGAAGCCAAGTGAGAGCAGTGGAGTGTGCTGAATGAGATAGGCCCCCAGGAGGTTTGCAGCACTTGAGTGTCTAGCACTCTTTGCTAAGCAAAAATGCTGGGTAAACTCAATTTGCCTTATAATTTCACAGATGCACTTCCATCTAAGATTCAACTTCAGGATTTCATTTCTTTACCCAGAGCAGGAACAGATCCAACTGTAGCTCCTTCTCTGTCTGAAGGTTTTATGGGGACAGTGAACTAGAGTATATTGTGCTATTAAACCATAACCAGGCAGTAAATTACAGGGAGGAAAACAAAAGCAAATTCTGCTGAGCAGGGTGAATTTTTTTTGGAAGTGAACGATTGTTGTACCTTATTCCGAATGAGCAAATAAAATAGTGAAACATTTCTTAGGAATTTGTCATCATAATTCATTTTTATTTTGCCTTTAGTTTAGCAATAGAAGCAATATTTGAAAGAAACAGTTTCCACATGGGGGGGAAGGTGAGTTGAGAGAACAATGGTACCCTAGTAGTTGTAATAGTTACCAAGTAAACCCTATTTCAGTAACTGAGTATTTTTTTTTTAATCCATGGACAGACATGCCGGGGATAGAATCAAACTCAAATATTTCAGCCTTCTCATTGTTTCTGAAACTCCTGAGTGTTTTTTCAGCAGCACGCGGTTCAAACTTTTCAGGGGGAGGTGGTAGGGAAGGAGGGAGACAGAGCAATGCCATAAAATAGACAAAAACCGGTCTTTGCCCAAATAGTGCAAAGATGGTGGTGACTCATGGTAGTTCTTAGGGACACTGAGTATGTTTGCTTCCCAGAAAACCTATTTCTTTAGGTTTTTTCCAGCCCACTCCCTCTCCAGAAATGGGAGCGGAATTTGGCAGACAAAGGCCACAGCATCTTAGTACCAAATAGGAAAGCACAGAACTCAGTGGCTGTCCTGCTTTCTTTGATAATGACACAGCAATCACCATTACATGTCACATCATAGAAACAAACAAACAAAAAGAGCCCGTACCTGCGACAGTTCTCATCTGCACCTACCCACTCCTCAATGTGCAAAATAATACCAAAGCTAGGGTATCAAGGGATGAGAGTTAATGTTTTTAATTTGGTAAATGGAGATCTGGAAATTCTAAGAAGTTCTCAAGCCTACAAAGTTTCAAAGCCTTCAGACATTCTGTTGTAGTGATTTTGAGAACATAGAATTGATCAAGGTTAAGGCCACCCATTGAGGGAATTCTAGATCTCAGGGAGCCTCCCTCTTTAACAAATTCCCAGACTTCTGAAGAATTGGAAGGATTAAAATTTATATCTTTTTATTTTTTAAAAAAAGGTCAAATTAACATTTTTCCAAAAATCATGATAGTCCTAAAAGTTTTAATGTCACATGGTTTCTTTAGAAACAGATTCCCTTCCACCCTCTAGAGAGACAGTTAGGGAAGCTATTTGCATTACAAATGACTAACAACAAATATTTTTTATCAGAAGACAAAGAAATCTCATTAGGAATTCAAGAAATCAGAGATGTGTAAAAGACTATGAGTTTCAAACATGAGTCACCTTTACTTTTGCTGAGAAAGCAAATTAGCTCAAGAGGGTTTATAAAACTAAAACAAGACTCTTTCAAGGATGTGTAAAAATTAAAATAAAGTAAAAAAAAAAGGAAGAAGAAGAAGAAGAAGAAAACCGTATGTGGGGATGGTGAGGACAAATATTGTACTCCTTAATAAAAATATTAGATAGCAATCTGCTCACCAGCACAAATGTAACCACATAGTCAGAACAGATATGATTTGGAATGGGAGCCAGTCAAAGATACGAGAGGAAACAGAGGAGGAATAGAAACATATGCTGCTTCCAGACATTTCTTAGGCTATCTCTTAAATCCCAGTATTTTCATATGCTAGCTCTGGAAGGAACATTAGAGCTTCTTCCAGTCTGACCAACACACTCAGAAGTTTGAGGTCATTTCCAAGAACCCCCTCCACCGCTTCTGGAAATACTATTCCAGTGCACTCCCCCTTTGTGGAATCTGTCTCAATTTCCTGGGCAGAGAGAGGGGGGCTCCTCCTCTATGTTCACAGATCCCTTCATCCTACCATTATTTTGGCACATGTCACAATCACATTATTATTTACATGTCCTCAAGCACCAATCTGTAAGAAGGTAAGCACCATATACTTGTATATTGCAATGGACTGAATGTGTGTGTCCTCTCCCAAATTCCTTATGTTGAAATCCTAATCATCGATAGATGGAATTAGGAAGTGGGGCCTTTGGGAGGTAATTAGGTAATGAGGGTGGAGCACTCTTGAAGGGGATTAGCGCTCTTATAAAAAGAACTCCCGGAGCTCTCTTTCTCTCTTTCCACCCTGTGAGGAAACAGCCAGAAGTTGGCAGTCTGTAATCCAGAATAGAGTTCTCACCAGAACCCAACCATGCTGGCAACTTGATCTCAACTTCCAGCCTCCAGAACTGTGAGAAATAAACTTCTGTTGTTTTTAAGCCATCCAGTCTATGGTACCTCATTACAGCAGTCCAAACTGACTGAGACAGGGTGTGTTGAGACCCCCATTGCATAGCAAAGCCTGACTCAGTAATGAGTATTGATTCATTGATTGCTCAATTAAATGATAAATTAATGCATGAGGAGAATAAGACCCAGACTTGTGAACTAACTTACCCACATCACTCAGCTACTTTGTGTCAAACTAAATCTCTTCATAGGCCTTAAAAAATTTTTGGATACATAATCCAATACAAGGTTTTATTGTAACAAGAGAAATTCCATAAGAAAGCTGGCATAACCCAAACGTGCAGGTCAAATTAGCTGTTTTGTTTTTTGATATTTAAACAGTAACATTGCTCAACACTAGGAAGAGAATTTAAAGCTTCTGAGCAAATGCCAAAAGCACTTTCTTTCAATTATTCAGCATGCATGTACTGGGCTTCGTCTGTGTTCCTGGCGTTGTGCTGGGAACAAGGACATGAAGATGAACGAGGCAGAGCCTGGCTCCTGAGGAGCTTGTCATCTAGTGGGCACATAATGGAGAGCCCAGGAGTTCCTTTATTTTTTAAAACAAAATTTTTTCAGAGAAATTTTTTTCCAAAGAAAAATAATGTATGTAATTTTTTAAAAGTTAAAGGAAAGTCCCTAAGGAAAGAGATACACTAGAGGAGGAGAGCAACAGCGACTCTAAGCTCTGGTACCCTCCCTGGGTGGCCTTGCCACTCCCAGACATCCTGGAGCTTTACAGGGCTCTTCACTGCCTTGGGGGTGTATAGGGGGAGGGTGTCATTGAGGGTGCCCCTGTCATTCTTTAACACATATCCTGAGGGACATGCCAAACTTTCACTGCTCTGTGTTCCAGAAAGCTCCCAAATTCCCAGGTGATACTGATGCTACGGGTTCAGGCACTGGATATTGAGACCCCAAAAAAACAACACTCTCATAATGTGCAGAGAAAGAAGAGCCACTAGCTTCCTGCTCCATCTACTCATGCATCACCCAACTCCTCCCACCTGGCCAGTCCCTTTCCTTGGCATCTACTTCCTCTTCCAGAAATGGCTGGAAGCCCTTGCATGGCCAAGGTCAGGACTAAATTCATGGACATGCAACCTGGCAGCCACACAGGGTCCTGCATTCAAAAGAGCCTTACACTTGGTTTACTGTTCTTCTTTTGCCATCTTGAAATTCTTAATAATTTTTTAAGAGGGAGCCTCATTTTTATTTTGTATGGGGTCTTACAAATTATATTCTTATGACCCCTAATCCAGGCATCAGGACCATACAGGTTCCATGTCAGCATGGCACCTGACCTGCGTTTGGTCTTTGCCATCCCATGCATTATCACAACAGAGTACTGAAGTGAAAATAGTGGCTGACATTCAGGTGCTACTGTTCTTCCTCTGGAGCTAAGAACCATGATAAAAGAATTTCTTTGGATTCCATCACAGGCTAAACTGAACAACAATTTCCAAACAATGCCAGCAACAAAGGTTGGTCTTCCCATCAGTACAGTACATTGATGCAGTGACACAATCAGAACTGTTCCTGGGGTCTGTCAAACATCCTCCTGGGCAGAAATATCAGGGCTAATTGGACAAAAGTGACTGGGGAATAACCCTGTTATCGTACACACACAATTACCATAGCCTACTGTGCAATTACAATGGCCTCGAAGTCTGGTGACTAAACCCACTGCATCAACATCCCCTGGGAATTTGTTAGAAATGTACAATCTCAGACCTGCTGAATCAAAGTCTAGAGGTAGGGCTTAGCAATCTTTGTTTTAACAGGCTAACCAGATGATTGTCATGTCACTGAGAAACACCGGCTTATTACAAATAGAATAAACAATAGCTTCCAGTTGCATCAATTATGATAAATGTCCTCCACCATTCAACCTGCTGAGGAAATTTACATTTATTCATTTACTTCAATCATAATTTCATTTATCCATATCCTAACTGTATGTGTGTTTGTGTGTGTGTGTGTGTGCGCACACACATGGTTAAGCCTCTCAAGTGAGCCAGGCACTGCAATGAATATAAGGTTAATGGTGTGTATCATAAAAGGCCTTATAATCCAATGCAGGGCAGCAAAGAGGCAAATTCATAAATAAATTCATAAACATGTACAACTCTGGCCAGAATTCCAGATGAGAAGCACCAGAAAGTGTAGTATGTGTTTGGCCCAGGGAGAGATTGCATAGAGCTTGTTGAAACAAGGTTAGGGAAAACACAGCAGAAGTTTCCTTCTGTGTCTACTAGTTATTCTACAACCAGAATTTTTATGTGAGTAATAATATTACTGAAAGTTCAGTATTTGTCTCCAAGGCTGAATCAATGAGAACAAAGAATGTAGACAAGTGGTTTAAGGAAAAGGAAAGAGAAGTTTATTAATTTGCCAACAAATGAGGAGGGCAGTGGACTAGCATCTCAAAGAACGCCATCCTAGCTTTAAGCAGAAAAATGGGGCTTTTTCAAGGAGTGGGGATTCTGTGTTTGGGCTCCGGGTTACATGACCAGTGTCACATGTTGTGGCTTCAGGCTATTGTTGTTTAACTATAATTGGTGCCTTTCATAGACCTTATTTCTGGTGACTACAATCACCCTTGTCTGGACAATTCTGTTGAGCCATCTCCTGTGGTTTAAGATACTAGAAAACAAACAGCAAAGAACATTTTCTTCCCGTTTGATTACTGATTTAGGGCAGGAATGCAGGTTTTAATTTACAAAAAGGGTGGGAGGTTTTAAAGAGACAACTGATAAAACATTTCCTTGCCGTTTTTCAGACCTGTTACAGTAATGAGGAAGAGAAACTTCCAGGCACAGGAAGAATATAAAGACATGAAGTGGAAAAGAATAGAGTGTGTTCCCAGATAAGCATACAGTTTCCTTGCAATGGAGTGCAGATTCTGTGAAAAAGGCTAATCTGAGAATAAACCAGAATAACAGTGTGAGGCCAACTTTTGGAGTGAGGGCCTTGAGTACAAGGCAGAGTTCAGGCTTCTCAGATTGAAAGTAAGAACAAGGTACTGAACCAGTCATGGGGGTCTCAAGTTCCTGCTCCAGCTTGGCCACATTTCAACTCTGCGATTCCGAGGCAAAGAACCCAAGCAGTCCTGGATGCTGTTTTGACGAAGAGAAAAACATATTTGTCCTTTTACTTCACAGATAAAATGAGACAGGCAGAAATGAGTTTAGAGGCATTTGGAGACAGAGCCATGTTGCTGGCCCACCCTCGTGAGACTAGATGTTTCATCATGGTTCTTGCCAGACAATGCATGAGATGAAACTTGTAAATTGACTTTTTTAAATTTCAAAATATTAAGGGGGTACAAATGTTTTTGGTTACATGAATAGCTTGTGTACTGCTTGAGTCAGGGCTATAATTGTGCCCATCACCCAAAAAGTGTTCAATGTACCCGTTAGATAGATTTTTTCCCCTCCCTTCCTCCCTCTCCACTTGATTTTCATTGAGTTTTACTTCCCGCAAATCAACCTTTTATTCTTTCACATCAGAATCCTTCATGACGACAGGTTTTTGGGAATATTATTTTTAAGAGTAGCTTGTAGTTTGGAAAGTTTTCCTGAGCAAGGGTGTGTTTAATCTTCCACTTTAGACACTAGACTTCCAGCTCTCCCTACCCCCAACTCCTGCACGGTGTCACTGTGGGACTAATGGGCAGCGGCCAGCCTCTTTAAATCCAGGGATGAGAGTCTCATATGACAACATGATGGGCCCGGAGGTGAGGAAGGAATATCATTTTTTAACTACCTTTCTAGCTATTTCTGCCTGTTTCGTTACATTCACTCTTGCTGACTTTTCTAAGACTAGGCAAAGAAAAGTGGACAAAGAGATTACAATAAGCAAAACAGCCCATTAAAAATATACATGTGCTTGGAAAAAAATGATCTCTTTTGAATGTTAGTTCTTGAGGGCAAAGACAATCTATGGTTAATTCTGTATAGCACTCAAATGAGATAAAGTAATTTGATGCTTTGAGTGCCTCATTTTAGAAACAATACAAAAATAGCTGGGGGAATTGTAAATTATTACTACTTCTATGGACAGCAAGTTGGCAATGCCCATCAAAAGTTAAAATACATGCAACATATGAGCCAACAGTTACACTTCTAGGACTTTATCTTACAGGCCACTTGGCCTTGTACAAGGTTAGCCAATAAAGTATTGTTTATAATAACAATTTTTAAAAAGAATTAGAAACAACCAAAATGACCATGAAGAAGGAACTGGTAAAATAAATTAAAGTATAGCCATAGAATAGTTGACAACCAGAGCAAAGAATAAGGAAGTACTTTATGTACTGATGTGGAGAAAGCTCCATAGTGTATAGTTTTTAACAAAGAGGCATCACAGTGTGATCAGTACAGTATCATAAAAAAATCAGAAATAAGAATGTATATATATATATAGGTGTGTGTTTATACAAACAATACACCAAAATATATGGCTGCAAAAGAAACATAACCTTAGCAACTTCCAAGGAAGGGAACTGAGGGCCAGGGACATGAGTTGGGAGACTTTTTGTTGCATACCCTTTTGTTCCTTTTAGCTTTCAAGCTTCATGAATGTGTTATCTATTAAAAAGTAAACACATCAAAATAAGAATTTCAAACAGATTTAAAAATAAATGAATACATTATTAGCCTAAAAATATCAAGTAAAAATTTTTAATTTCTCTTAATCATTCTGAAAGACAGTTTTGAAGTTCTTTTTTTCTAAAAGTTCAACAAACCTACACGCAAAAAAATTTTTTTTCCATTTTTATCCTGCTGAGAAAAAAAGGATGATCTAAGTATTCTTCTTTATCTTTATCCCAAATATACAGGGCTGAAGAGTCAGTACCTTTGTTCAATCAGGCTGTTGTAACAAAATACATACAATAAACTGGATGGTTTATAAACAACAAAAATTAATTTCTCACAGTTCAGGAAGCTGGGCAGTCCAAGATCAAGGTGTCGGCAGGTTCAGTGTCTAGGGGGAGCATGCTTCCTGTTTCATAGATGGCACCTTCTTGCATCATCCTCACATGGTGGAAAGGGGTGAAGGAGTCTCTCTCTGACCTTTTTCATAAGAGTATTAATTTCATTTATGAGGGTTCCACTATCATGACCTAATCACCTCCCAAAGTTCCCATCTTTAAGTACCATCACCTCTAATCATCAGGGAAATGCAAATCAAAACCACAATGAAATATCACTTATCTCCAGTGACGATGGCCTTTATCAAAAAGTCACAAAACAATAAATGTTGGCATGGATATGGAGAGATAGGAACACTCATACACTACTGGTGGGACTGCAAACTAGTACAACCTCTGTGGAAAGTAATTTGGAGATATCTCAAAGAGCTACAAGTACAACCACCATTTGATCCAGCAATCCCATTATTGGGCATCTACCCAAAAGAACAAAAGACACTCTATAAAAAAGACATCTACACTCAAATGTTTATAGCAGCACAATTCACAAATGCAAAGATGTGGAAACAACCCAAGTGCCCATCAATACATGAGTGGATTAATAAAATGTGGTATATGTAAACCATGGAGTTCTACTCAACCACAAAAAACAATAGTGATCTAGCACCTCTTGTATTATACTTGGGAGAGCTGGAATCTTTTCTACTAAGTGAAGTATCACAAGAATGGAAAAACAAGCACCACATGTACTCAACATCAAATTGGTATTAAGTGATCAACCTTTAAGTGCACATATGGTAGTAACATTCATTAGGTGTCAGGCAGATGGGAGTGGGGAGAAGAGAATGGGTATATTGACACCTAATGGGTGCAGGTCTGGGGAATGGACACGCTTAAAGTTCTGACTCCGGTGGGGCAAAGGCAACATATGTAACCTAAACATTTGTACCCTGGTAATATGCTGAAACTAAAAAAATAAAAAAAAAGATTTCAACATATGAATTTTAGAGGAATACAAACTTTTAAACCATATTAGCCAGGGAAGAAAATGTCACTGAAATAGTGATCGTGAAAAAGAAGGGTAGTATGTGAAAATATGAAGGAAGTGGCTACATTAAGCCAAGTTATTTATTTTGATTTCCCTTGCCTCAGAAAAAAAAAATGTGATGGGACTTAGTAAGTTACAGACAACACAAAAATTCAATGTCCATAAAAATAAACCAGTTGCTCTATAAAAAGTAGTCATTCAGTCAAAGGATGCACAATATTTCTGTAATGAAATCAAAGAGAAAGTCATTGCGTGTGACCTCGTAAACAAAACACATCACGCCATGTAATGAATAACTGATCTGACAACATCTTCACAGTCATTATTACAAGTGCACAAAGATGTTACTTAAAACATCTTCAAGTGTAAGCAGACGTCACAATAACAAAGCATAACTGAGTAAAAGCCACTGCACAAGGAACCAAAACAATGTAATCCAAATGATCAGCCTATGGATGATCTGTTTAAGGATGGACCATCTGAGGAAAGGAAGGATGACATATCCTTTCAAACTGTCCTCCATAAATATAACTCTTCTCAGTGGACTTTTGCTGCTTTGTACTGAGTGGCTGTGTATTTAATGCTATACTTCCTGACAAGTGCCTGGAGATATTCTCAGGTGCTGCTGTAGGACAGAATGATGGGTTTTAGTCATCAGCAAAGAGAGCACTGAATTCACATTCTTTAACAGAAGCCAAAGAGCCTTTCCGTCTGATATGGGAAGAAAAGATTTAGCTACTTCTGCGTAGAAGTGAGCTGACGAGAGGGTTTCCCTTAAGAATATGTTAGGTCCATTACAAGGTACACATGAATGGGAGATTAATACTCAAAATTTGGCCAAAGTTTAATATTTTTGCCTGAAAAAAATATACATTATCAAAAGTCCATCTTAGTCATTTTTTGAAGCCGGAAAAGCACCTGGAGAACATTTAAATTTGAGCAAATGACTTTATGCTGAAGGACCAAAAATAAACTGATTACAAAATGTATGTCTTGATAACTAAATCAGTTGACTTGCAGTACATGGGTGTAAGCAAAAAACCAGTTAAATGTTAGTGGATGCTTAAATAAGAAAGCTGATTTGGCTATATTTTATCTGAAGTTATTCTTTCTGGCAGTGCATCAGTTAGAATAAGTTTCAGCCTCATTTAACAGAAAAACCAAAATAACAGTGGCTGAAACAGGAGAATTTTATTTCTCTCTTACATAAAAGAAGTCTAAAGATAGGCAATTCAAGGCTGGTGCAATAGATCCATAGTCATCAGGGACCACGGTTCCTTCTCTTGAACATCCTAGATGGTCTCCATCTTCAAGGTCACCCACACGGTCCAAGATGGCAGCCGCCGCTTCTGCCAACATGCCCACTTCACAAGTATGAGGAGGAGAGCAGAAAGCAGCACAACTCTCAATTGAGTGCTGGGGAAATGTAACTAAAAACCCAAATCTTTTCCCAGTACAAAAATCCTCTCCAAGAAAGTAATAGAGAAAGATAACGCTTTTATTTTTGAATAAGCATGAAAGCAGAACGTGATGAACATCACAGCCAGCCTGATAAAAGAAAGACAGAGAGAAATCTTCCCTACATACAGTCAAGCACATACACCCATTACATACATGTTCTCAAGATAAATAATAACTAGTCCCTAAGTAAGAAGTTTTGACAGCACAATTTTATTGTTTTTTGTTCATCCTAAATTTACCTGGTAATTGGAGTGATCATCTGCATTGGTTAACTGACTTTATACAAAGAACAAATAAACTTCTCATATCTTTGTGACAGGAGGTCGTTTTACAGCTTGAAGCCAGGCGAAAATGACTCTCCTACCCTCCTACTGAAACTAGCAGATGCGGAGCTATCTTCCTTGAATGTTTACATTTTTAAAAGATATTTTCCAAGTTATCGAGAAAGAAATTCCTGGGTCAAGCTGACAAAGGGCCTATCTACTTTTCCAAAGGACTTACATAAATTTCTAAGAAAGCAGAAAGTACTTTCAGATGCAAGTTTCTGAAGTAAATGCTCTAAGAAAATGAAAGGGAGGGATATCTCTTCCCATATTTGCAACAGGGAGAATTATGTCTCATATTTTGAATTTTGTATTCTCTTACATGCGTCAATTCCCTTTAAGGAACATTTTGGAAACCTCACATAAAAATTTCCCTTTATATCTCATTAGCCAGCACTTAGTCAAATGGATGCACCTAGCATCCCAGAAAGCTACAAAATGGTCTTGCAATTGGGTACGTTGCTACATTAAAAAAAAAAAAAATCAGCATCTGTCTCTCAGGCAAAAGTGATTATTTGGTAGGCATCTGCAGGTTTTTCCTACTGATAGTATTTAGATAGTAGACCTAGTTGCCTATTGTATTCTTGTTAAAGACAATGAAACCATGCCCTCTGCAAAAGAAAAGTATTTACCCTTGTATAATTCTCTTTTGAAAATGGGAGTTTGCAAAGAGTAAGGTATATCAAAATTATCATAAAATGGTTCCTTAATTAAAACCCAAGTTTAAAAGTTATGAGAGAGAAGTGAAGAGGCAACCTATAGAGTAGAAGAAAATAGTGGCAAATCATATATCTGACAAAGAGTTAACATTCAAAATATATAAGGTTCTCAAACAACTCAATGGCGAGAAAACAAATGACTCAATTTTTAAAATGGACGAAGAATCTGAACAGACATTTTAAAATGCTTAACGTCACTAATCATCAGGGAAAAACAAATTAAAACCACAAGATATTACCTCACTCTTGTTAGAATGGCTATTAACAAAAAGACAAAAGATAAATGTTGGCAAGAATGTGAAGAAAAGGAAACTCTTGAACATTGTTTGTGGGAGAGTAAATTGTACAGCCATTGTGGAAAATGGTATGGAGATTTCTCAAAAAATTAAAAATAGAATTACCATATGATCCAGCAATCCCACTACTGGGTATACAGTCAGGATATTTCAGTCAACGAGGGACTACATATATTAATACAATGTTGGTACTATGAGATTTTCATACTGTATTTTTATTGAACCTTTTCTATATTTAGATACACAAAAACTTTCCATTGTGTTCAATTGCTTACAGTATTCAGTATAATACCATGCTATATGGGTTTGTAGTCTAGGAGAAATAGGCTATACCACGTAGCCTATGTGTAGTAGGCTGTTCCATCTGGTTGGGATAAGTGCAATACAGTCTATGAGGTTCACACATGATGAAATCACCTAATGACATATTTCTCAAAATGTATCCCTATCATTAAATAATGAATGATTGTATATCTAAAGGAAATAAATCAGTATATCAAAAAGATATTTGCACTCTTATGTTCATTGCAGTGTTATTCACAATAGCTAAGATATGGAATCAATCTAAGTGTTCGTCAACAGATGAATGGAGAAAGAAAATGTGGTATGTATTCACAGTGGAATATTATCAGCCATAAAAAAGGAGAAAATCCAATAATTTTAAACAGGACAACATAGCAAGACCCCATCTCTAAAAAATTTAAAAATTAGCCAGGCATGGTGGCACAGACCTGCAGTCCTAGCTGTTTGGGAGGCTAAGGTGGGAGGATCACTTGAGGCTGCAGTGAGCTATGATTGTGCCATTGTATTTCAGCCTGGGTGACAGAGAAAGACCCCGTCTCAAAAAAAAAAAAGAAAGAAAGAAAGAAAAGAAAAGAAAAGAAACAACAGATAAACCTGGAGGACATTATGTTAAGTGAAATAAGCCAGGCACAGAAAGATAAATACAGCATGATCTCACTCATATGTGAAATCTAAAAAGTTGATTTCATAAAAGTAAAGAGTAGTATGGTGGTTACCAAGGACTGGAATAGTAGGGGGGCAGGAGATTGGGGAGATGTTGGGTCAAAGGTTATGAAATTTCAGTAAGGAGAAATAAGCTCAAGAGATTTGTTGTACAACATGGTGACTATAATTAATAAAAATATATTGTATTCTTGAAAATTGCTAAGAGTAGATTTTAAGTATTCTCATCACAAAAATGAAAATTATGTGAGGAAACACATGTTAATTAATTTAATTTACCCATTTCACAATGTGTATGTGTGTGTGTCTCTTTCTCTCAAAACTTCATGTAATACATAGTAAATACATACAATTTTATCTGCCAATTTACAAAAATAAAATTTAAAAGAAAGTTGTGATGGGAGAAAGTCTTGCTAGAAATGAACTTGTTTTATCCCACCATGTAGTATCAGCTGACCCAGGAAGAGGCCATTCTTCCTGTTGCGTTACTTAGGAATAGCTCCTGCTGACCTTAGTAACCACATTATAGTGTAGGATCAGAAAGATGTGATGCATTTTCTCACCCATCATAGAGGTCATGGCTGACACTTCTATAAGAAAAAACAGGTTAACAAGAGAAAAACATAACTGATTTATTTAATCAGAGTTTTATGAAACACAAGACCCTTCAAAAATGTTCTGAGTCCCGACAATGTACATATATATGTACATATATGTATATGTGCATGCATACATTAAAAATATGTGAGTTAATGGAATAAATGTGGTTACCCTATTGGAAGGAGTGTTACCAAACCAAACTGGGGTCTGCTCACCTAGCACAGCAAAGCCAGACACTGAAGCCCGGAGTTGCAGGGGGAGAAAGAGGCATTTTGTTGCGTGGTGCCATGCAAGGAGCACAGGCAGCAAACACTTAAGACCCAAACTCCCTGAAGGTTTGCAAGCTAGGATGTTTAAAGGCAGGGGCACATTTCATACAGGCAAAACGGTAAACCAATACATGGAGATTACACTTTGACCCAGCCTCAAAAAGTGGGACACCCTGAAGTGGGGGGGCATAGGTAGATTCAGAGATTCTTGGATTAACCAGCAGGAATGTTAAGATGAGTGTGACAGGCCCCTCAGGGGGAAATTTAGAACAAAGAATGGCAAAGTTCAATTCCTCAGTTCCCCCTTATCTGCATTTTCTATCTGGTGGAGTTTCTGAAAAACAACTCAAGAACATATGTTAAGATGCCATCTTTTAGTTTCCACAGGGAACCAAACATCTCATGACTCTGGCTCACTTAGAGCCATGGTTCTCACCAGGTTACCCATTCACTTTTCAAGGCTAGCCAGGTGCCCAGAACTTTCCCTGAAGGGACTCAAGATTTTCTTTTATTTCTATGTCGGGGGTGCCCAATAGGCTCCTAAGAAGAGTCCACGCCCTGTTCAGGCAGCACAGGACCCAGGTGGGAAGGAGCCTGCTCACTGTACAGATTTTACAGATATTTCTAACTACATGGATCCATTACTGTTTTTAAAGTAACAATTAAAAATTTTAATTTTAATTTTTAATTGTCAGTGTCTCTAATGAGTGCATGCAACTTAAGCCATAATTATGTTCTGAGTCAAAGCTGAAGAAAAGTCAATTAAAATCATAAATGCCTACATTTTTCCTGAAATACTCCTATACTGATTATTTAAATGGCCAGTAGTAGAAGCCTCATGACTAAAGTCTTTTCATTGAATACTTACCTGGGAAGCTCAGACTTGGAAAGTATCAGGAAGGAAACAGGCATGTGATTTAGAGGATACCTCCATTTAGTTAATGTATTTATAATTTAGTAAAAGGGCTGCCCTTTTACCAAATGGATAAATCACTTTCTCAACACAGTCAAATGGAGTCACATTGGTAGAATCGATCTTAAAGAAAAAAAATTATTGGATAGGATTTGGCCACTCCTATTTAAAGTCTCCCAGGATATATTCTTCACGATTTTCAAATTGTGTATGAAATAGAAAGGAACATAAATGAGACCCTGTCAGAAAGCAGCTCAGCATCTCCAAGGTTTTGGCAATTGACTCCATTGTTATATTTGGTAAAACAGAGCCTTCTAAAAACCGAGATTTCACAGACCCTGTCTTGTAATATATAATTCAGGTAACTATTTCACAGAATTTTCCCCCATTACTAGATCTGACCATCTTTCCTCATAAATTTTTTATATGAGATTTTGCTTTTTAAGTCAACACAAAGTTTCATGTGAAGAATGTGAGTGCAGTGCGTTGTCTGTGCAGGAGCCAACAGGATGCTTGACATGGTTTAAAAATAAATTAGGGAAAGTCTCGAGGAAGCAAATTCATTGTAGGAAGAATTTGAGTGGACTTTCTTAGTTAGTAAATGTAGAGAGAATAGGCCCCAGGGGATGGGTGCAGGGCTCCAGAGGGTAAAAAATAAGCTTTTGTTATTCCAGCAAGTTTTAGTGATTTAAAGAAACACAAAATAAGCAAAGCTGTCAATTGGGAGGAAATGCGTCTATTGATATAAAGAATCCAGAGCTTTCTGGGAGACAAGACATCAATAATCCAGCTCTGTTTCTAGAACCTTAAAGTTAGGAAAACTCTGTCAGGGTCAACTGTTACCTAGAGGGGAGAGCAAGTCTGGCTGGGCACCAGAGTCTGAGAGGAAACTGGCAGTAGTGACGGGGTGAGGGGAAAGCACTGGCTTAAGCACAGAGGGCAACTGATGCTAGACACACTGACCAGGTCCAGAATCTGGCCTCGGCACTTGTGTTTGGAAAACAAGTGCTAAGCCTGGGAGGGTGCCCTGAGAGAATTTCATAAACCAGTTGTGCCATCCATATCTGATGGTGCCTAGAAGTGTTTTCAAATATGATCAACCTGGCGGAGTCCTTTAAAAAGTGTGCAGGTCATTAAGAAGGAGGTTCTAGACTTTCTTCTTGTAGAGCAATGGAGTCCCAGAGAGAATAATCGAGCAAATGACAAGATGGCGGCTATCTGCCCCTAATTTAGGAAACCACTTGATGTAGCAGAGCAAGTTTGAAAACATAGGATGTTTGTTTCCAATTTTGGTTCATTTCACATTAGCTCATTGACATCAACTCACTCAAGTTGATGTCAGGCAGAAGGCTAGTAAAACAAGTGTCATATGATAAAGAATGCTAATGTTGGGGCTCAGAAAATGATACTTTTAAATATGCTGCCTTGGACTTCAAACTGAGCGCACCTAGGGAGCAACAAACCTAGGGGAAGGCTGTCTGCCTTGTCTGACTAAGGAACGTTCCTCCAGAAGGACTGAAATAACCAAATAGGAAACAGCAACTCATAGAGAAAGAAACTAAAGGTCTGACCCCTCACTCAGAGAGATTGTTCCATAGGCTCCCACCTTCTGAGGGCTGCCACCTGAGAGCCTGCATCTGCCTCGTAAGACGGCCTCTGCTTGCAGTGGGGTTCCCCCCCTCACCCTCCCACACCTTGTCACCGCCACCCTCCAGGGAACCCCTAGCATCTGTTCCTGTCTGTACTATAAAAATTTCAGTCATCTGGTCCTTCTTTGAGTCTCCTATTTTGTGAGGCTCCTGTGCTTTGTACAGAATAAACTGTATGCTTTTTCTCCTGTGAATCTGTCTACTGTCAGTTTATAACAGACACTTAAACTATCTAACCTTCAGAGAGCACAGGGAATGTTTAAAACTCCCCTACACTTGTGCCCCTGGCAAACTGGAGAGTACACTTCTCTTCTAAGGGAATACAAATTCCATGATATTTTATTTAATACAATCTGAAATGATTAAGACAAAACAATTATATATCTGTAGGTTGAAGCCAGTCCCTCAACCGTGGATACTGTACAATCCCGGCATAGCTAGAAGCTGTTTTAAATTATTCACATCTGTTTCTGGGAAGATCAAAATTGCTTTCTCAAGGTCACCAAGGAAGAATTTTAAAGGATCTTTTAAAGAAGAGTCAATACTTTATGGTGCCACAGCTCAGCTCCGAGCTCTAGGTCCTACAGACCCAGAGATAGAAAGACCAGCTCCTTTCCTCAATGGGCTCCCAGACACATGTTTGATATTGTCAACAGCATTTGTTCAATTTCCTGTCCCCTTGATCATCAGGAATGAATAACTTTAACATTGGATAAACCCAATTTTACCTTTTTTAAAGCCAGATTTTGTGCAATATTTATAAGATTCTTTTTGTTAATTGTAAGTATTAGAAGCTCATTCATACCTTTGCCTGCTCTTGCCTAATATGGGGTTTGGGACATGCTACCCCAAAGCATTTTAAGCTGAAGGGATTTGAGAAAACCACAGAAGCAGGAAAATCACTCTGACTATCCCCCACCCTTCTTCCCTATAGCAGGTCATAAAAGGCTCATGTGAGAGGTGCCCTCCCTAGACCCAGGGGAAAGAATCATCCTTGTTTCTGAAGACACAGGGACACAAAGAAGAATCTGATCAAACAGGTCTTGCTAAGTTTCCCTCAGTTTATTACATTTAGTTCATACTCTCTTTGTCCTATCATATTTCTCAATGAGTATCTACTCTTAATCAAACCTGCTATAAAAATCACCGAGGTTTAACTATCTCTTTGGGTCTTCATTTTCTTATGAAAGCTCTCATGTCACATAAAACTTAAATTAATTTGCATGCTTTTCTCTTGTTAATCTGTCTTTTTTTACAGAGTCTCAGCCACGAACCTAGGAAGGGTAAAGAAAAAGGTATTTTCCTCCCCTTCACCTACCCACACCTTGCCCTGTTTCTTCCTTCCTGTCACTTAAACCCCTGGACATCCACAAACCCCGACTTACATCTCTGCCTGCACCTTGGCACAGTGCACCCAGCAGAGCTCCCCACACGTGCTTTTCAGGGGCTCAATGATTTCAAGTGACTTCTGCTGGCTTGGAATTCTGGTTACCATTCCTGATCTTTTTCTTTGTGAATCTCCTGATATAGACCTGAATCTTTGAACATTAAACCCAGACTTAGTTTCCTGGACTCTGAATCTCGCCTTCTCTCTAGTTTGATGTGACATTTGACTTTGATTTTCTTTCTTTAAGCGCAGTGTCCCTCCCACCCTTCTCCCTCCAGTGAACAGATGTTTCTGCGCTAAGATGTAATTTCTTTTCTGCTCTCTCAGCTCCTCTTGCTCCCTCCCTGTCCTGGCTCTTCTCCATTTGTCCCATCTTCTTCCTACTCATAATTGTCCTGATACTTTTGAAGGTACCTCTCTTTAAGGCTGCTTTTCTAGAGGCAAGAAATTTAGAGTACAAAAGTGGAATAGTGAAAGATACAAGTCATACACTGAGACCTCATCTTTCAAAGAAAACCTAATCCCTGCCTCCCTTTAAAAAGAATAAAGCTTCAGTTGGAAGATTTTGACTGCAGAATAAAGGTTCTTCCTATATCTGGCTTAGTCTCCCCACTCTGTTCTCCCATTTTTTACTCCCCAAATTACCTAGGTTTTTTCATCGAAGAAAATATCCATATGATTATATGGTTATGTGATAGACCATTTTAAGTCACTTAATCACTTAATTCTTACCTAAGAAGCTTCTATTTCTCCTGTTTATTTACTATGTGATTTCCACTTTTTTTCACTTTAATGAAATCCGTCTTTATTCCTGCATCCTTAGGACCTTTCTGACCACCTGTACATTCCGTTTCCCCAGATCAAACACTTCTTTTCTTCTCATCCAATTACTTCTCACTAAATTCCCAAAGGGCACAATGATTAAGATTCCAATAGACAACAATTTCTTTAGAAATAATTTTTGAAACTTAATAACCTACAAAAGACCATATACTTCCAAATCTGTTTCCAAATATATGTATTTGAGGGATGGGAGTGGTAAAAAGAAAAGTCCAACTCAAAATTATCCCATCATTTTGATTTCACATATTTCAGAGGGTTATCCTCTGGCAAGATTTTAGAATTGCAACACTTTGGTAAATGTGGACAAAGGCAAGTCAGAGGTCAGTCAATCTGCTGAACCTTGTTTTTCACTTTTGAGTTGGTTGCTATTCTACTTGGGGGGACTCAGAAAATGACACTCCAAAGTATGGCACCTTGTCATGCTGAGTGCTTTGAAATAAAGGAAACTGGAAGGCCTCAGAAGCAAAGTCTCTCTCTGACCTTCTCCTGCCCTCCTGTCTCCTTTCTGTCCTCTTTTTTCCCCCAAAGCAAGTCATAGAAACCAGAATTCATCTTTTCCAAGGCAGGTCATAAAAGCTAGAATCCCTCTCCCCCAAAGCAAGCCAGAAAACCTAGAAAGATCACTTTCGGCAGAGCATGGTGGCTCACGCCTGTAATCCTAGCACTCTGGGAGACGGAGGTGAGTGGATCGCTCAAGATCAAGAGTTCGAGACCAGCCTGAGCAAGAGTGAGACCCCGTCTCTACTAAAAATAGAAAGAAATTATCTGGACAACTAAAAATATATATATAGAAAAAATTAGCCAGGCATGGTGGCACATACCTGCAGTCCCAGCTACTCGGGAGGCTGAGGCAGGAGGATCGCTGGAGCCCAGGAGTTTGAGGTTGCTGTGAGCTAGGCTGATGCCACGGCACTCTAGCCCGGGCAACAGAGCCAGACTCTGTCTCAAAAAAAAGAAAGAAAAAAAAAAAAGATCACGCTCTTCTTTCTACCCTCTTGCTTAAAGACACTTATTCCAGAGGGATCCTGCCCCGTACCCAGGAGGGTGGAATGGTACACGGAGATGCCAAGAGGACCCTGAATATGCAGGCCTTGCTAGATTCCACCCCCAGTCTATTACTGTTGGATCACACCCTTTGTCCAATCACATTTCTACACACTCGTCCATTCTTCATCGAACTTGAGTATAAAAACAGTTTCCCCCGGGGCCTTTGGGACTTTATTTCTGAGGACTACGTCACGTTAAACTTTGATTAAATAAATTTGTTATGTTTTCCTCTTGTTAATCTGTCTTTTGTTATAGGAGTGACAACTGTGACCCTCATGATGGGTGAGGAAAGATATCACATCTTTCTTTTTTTTCTTTTTCTCTCTCTTTTTTTGTTTTTTGGAGACAGAGTCTCACTCTGTTGCTCGGACTCGAGTGCCGTGTGTCAGTCTAGCTCACAGCAACCTCCAACTCCTGGGCTCAAGTGATCCTCCTGCCTCAGCCTCCGGAGTAGCTGGGACTACAGGCATGTGCCATCACACTGGGCTAATTTTTACCATTTTTAGTAGAGACAGGGCCTCACTCTTGCTCAGGCTGGTCTCAAACTCCTGAGCTCAAGCAATCCTCCCACCTCAGCCTCCCAGAGTGCTAGGATTACAGGCGTGAGCCACCGCGCCCGACCAATATCACATCTTTCTGCCCCTACGCAATGCATTCAGTAATAGTCCGTCCTGATTGTTTAAAAATGGGTACATTTCTTAAAATCGCAATCCTATTTATTTTACTAAGTGGGTGTGAACAGTATATGAGTAATGCTGGAAGCCCAAGCAAGTCCAATTTTTTCACAAATCACTATCTGCCCTCCCCACAAATCAGTGTTTAACACACTTGCCATGTAACCATTATTGTGTGATGATTTGGTACCAAGGCAGAGCAAAAAAAAAAAAAAAAACCCATTCAAGCCTCCACACGGGCGAATAAGGTAGTCTATCGCATGAATTCCCAATGAGAAACACATTCAGAGTCCAGTTTGGGACTGTACCAAGCACATCCCTATGCCCAGAGGTACGAAACTCAGCTCTGCTGTGGCATCAAGAAGAGAGAAGCGACATGACCAGTTAGTTCCAGCGGCGGCATCAGGAAAGGGGGAGGTGGCAGGCAAGCGAAGGACTGGGTGCGGGTGACCACAGGATTTTGTCAGCTGGACGAACAGAGAAGAGCGTCCGACGTCAGAGAGGGTGTAGGATGCCACGGCAGCCACAAAGGGAAGTGCACATAAGGGATGTGTTACTTTAGAAGCCTCCGTATGAGTCCTACATAACAAAGTGCAACCTAACTTAGCACAGAAACCAGCTGAAAATGTAACTTAGGAATTTGCCGTTGTAACAAACAGCTGAGTCTCAGCCAATCACAGTAGCTGAGCTTCAGTCAATCACAGGAGGCCAAATACTCAAACCAGGTTCAATTTAGGTAAACACTGAGCTTTAACCAATTGAGCTGTCTCCATCCCTCCTTCCATTTTCAGTGCTTCACTTACCTTTTTCTGTTCAAAAACGTTATTAAAAAGGCAGTCCTGGGGAGTCTTTCAGAACCTGTTCTCGTTCTGAGGGCTGCCTGATGAGCAAATCCTTCTTTGCTCAATTAAACTACATTAAATCTAATCTATCTGAAGTTATCCTTTTAACAGATGTTTATACAATTGGTGTTCATAAGTAAGAGACTGTAACTCTATTTGCCTTTAAATACTTGTCACAAAAAAGTTATCATTTGGAGACTTCCCTAAGAAGAAAGCTGCAATCACTTGCTATTGCCGGAAACTGCCTTGTGGCCTGGCATCCTGGGAATTTGCCTGGCTTTCTGTGGCTGCCACCCAAAACTGGGAACCACAAGTCAAAGCTAAATATAAGCTAAAATAAAATTACTTCCCTTCCTTGTCTATGTATTTCTGCTGAATGAGGACATCTCAGCAACAATATTACATTTATTAAGAGAATAAAACATCCCAGCAAGTCAATCATACTCATAACAAAAACACAGAGACATTCTTATATGTTTTCCATAATCCATTACATTCAGTTGGCATAAAATACAGGCTCCCTGGTGACATAACACTATAAATATATGTAAATGCAGTTTGTCTCTAAACATGAATAGACACAGATGACAGAAATTTGTGTGTTGTGTTTAATAGCTTCCAAAGAACAACATCTAAATTTCTAGCTCCAAAAGCAGATTTTTCAAGATTAAGCTTAAAACTGTTTTGATAACAAAATGAAAACTATTCCTCTAGAAATAGCCAAGGAAAAATACATACTGTTTTCAAAGCAAAGAGAATCATGATCAAACATAGCAACATTCACGAAAATGGGGGGCAAGGGAGTATGAATGTTATGTGTGGACATGTTGGAGGCTACAGCACAAGTGTGGAGTGCTTAGAAGAAGCCTTAGTCACTGCTAGATTAGTGACTCTAAATTTCTTTGGGATTTCTACCACCATTGACAATTATACTTTTTTCTTCCTGTATAATTCATTCTTCTGGAAACATGCAACCCCTGCCGTGGTTGTTGCAGTTACCTGCACTTGGATACCAGTTTAAGAATTTAACTATGTATGCAGGCATAGAACAAAACCAAGGGCATCGGTTATAGCTGGTGGTTTTCTGTGAGTAATCCCAGGCATGCTTCTTTTTCTACATAAGAATCATAATTTGTTATACTATGCTACTCTCTGCCTTCTATTGTGGGCCCTCACTTAGAACAGAAAAGAAGGGTAGAGAAAATTAAATTTTGAGCACACTATCAAGCAGAAACTGCTAAATTTTCCATAGGTTACAGCTATTTCAGAGTGCAATGTAGAACAATCATCAATAATATTTGTATAGTAAAAGAAAACTTCTGCACTAAGAAGAAATGCCAAGTATTCGAGCCTTCTACCATTTACTAGCCATATTTTGTAAATCTAATGAATCTTCTGTTTCCCCATAATGCGGTCCATGAGGGGTTCTAGGATGTGTACTTCTTTGAAGTGGTTAAGAAATTTATTCATTTACAAACTATTTCACACGCAGTTAGAGGGAAATATAAACAAGTTCACAATCAATCGCCAAAAAAAGGATGTTTTATTAAAGGGGAAGTTGAGTATTCTTTGGACATCTAGTGGAAACAACCAGGATTTTGCTGGAGGTTGAACAGGGGCACGGCATACTGAGGATGAGAAGGGGGATGATGAGAGACTACTGAGTGAAGACCTTGGGAAGAGAGAGCAAGACCAGGGCACCTTCCCGGAACTGAAAGACACGGCTGCAGTGTCCATGGTGGAGAAATACAGGAAGGACAAGGGAGGAAAGCAGGCGGAGAGATGGAGAATAAAGACAACAGGAGGAAAGATCTGGCTAGGGAAATAAGGGTAGACCGGATCAAGCAAGGCTAGATCTATTATCAGCATTTTTTCAGGAATTTTGGCTTTGTCCTCAAGGGGGGAAAAGTGAAGCCAATGAAAAGTGTAATGCATATGGAACTGATACAAAAACAATTCTGTCTCAGAAATGTCACTCCAGCTTCACTGGAGATAATGAATTAGTCGAGGAGAAAAGTGGTACTGGTTTGGACCAGAGTTTGACAGTGGAGATGGAAAGAAATGGACGGAATTGAGATGCAATTAGGAGGACGACTCAGGAGAACGCAGTAAAGACTCGATCATGAAGTTGAAGGAGGAAAGAGAGGCGGGGGGATTATGGAGATGCAGGGACATAATGGTCAGTAAAGAGATAAATGGTCAGAGGGAAACCAGGGATAGAGAGAGAAAGGGGGCATTGACAAAGATCAAGTTTAAACACATCCTCTGAAATGTTGCCTTTGTAGGCCCAGAGGAGATTTACAGGGCTGAACTTTACAAGAAAGAAAGCTGCCAAGAGCTATATCCATGGATTGGATTTGACCATTTAGCTGATAGAGCTCTGAAAAGAATGGACCCTGAAGTTTAATCCAAACTAAGCTCTTCTTAGTCATAGTTTCTCTATGTGGAATTTTTTTTTATTACAGGAGTGTGTGTGTGTGTGTGTGTGTGTGTGTGTGTGTGTGTGTGTCTGTATATGTGTGTTCTGATCAGAATTTTGTATAATCAAGACTACGGATAGTCAGAAAAGAAATTAAATATGAAATACTTTTTGTAATGCTAATGATATTCAAGATAGATATCTTTACCTGAAATATCAAAAATAAAATTGCTTAGCAGGCTTTTTTCTCCAAGACTTGCTCAACTTGTAAACATAGAAAGAACTAGGTAGGTTAATTCCTGCTCCAATCAAAATATTTTTTCCCCCTTATTGTGTCTGGGGAGTCAAACTTGGAGGTCAGCATCCAAGAAAAGCTTTTAGTCTTCCTGTTCATCTAGACTTTTTCTCAAGATCTTGAATTCACCAAGTCTCCTCTTTTTTCTCAATGATAATTGGCCCTTATGTTTATAATAGTCTTCTATTCCCCCTTTCTTCTTTCCCTTTCTCCTTCTCTCCCACAGCTTTTCTAAAAAAACAAGACAACAAAACCTTCCCAATGTGTTGGGGGTTTGCTGATCAGCTCACTGTGGTATGGAGCCATCAATGGGTAGTTTTTCTAAAACAGATCATTTTCTGTTCAAGAAGGCTAGATGCCCACTCCACTAGACACTGGCCTATCTGTCAGAAGTTCCAGACTCATAACCCAGTGTTTTTTAGACATTTGTCCAGGATGAATGGGATGAACAGGTAGAGGGCAACTCAGGCCCATTCAGCAGTATCAGAAGAGAGACAGGAGGCTGATTACATTCAAGTGATTCTCAAAGGTACCAAATGTACCAATGCTGGTTTCTTAGTTTTGACAAATCTGCCATGGGAATGTAAATTACTAACATTAGAGAAATCTGTTGAGGAGTATACAGGAACTCTGTACTTTGCTTATTTTCTGTTACTCTAAGTTTATTCCAAAATAAAAAGTGTATTTAAAAAAACAAGAAATAAAACCCTCATCTTCTCTCTTCTCATAGCTGCAATACTAAAATACAAATAATAGTTTATATTATACAGTGTACACCTCTTTAATCTATATTATTTTATTTAATATCCAGAACAGCTACATGCATAACCAGATAATATTATCATCCTTATTTTACATGCAAGGAAATGGAAGTTTTGAAAGATGATGACTTGCCCATAGTTGGCTGTGTTGGTTAAGGTACAAGCTAAGCTATTTTTACAAGAAGACCTCAAAAATGCAGTAGCTGAAAAATTTTTTGTTGTTGTTTATTTCTCTCTCATGTAGCAGTGTAAAGACATCATGAAATTGAGGACCCAGGCTCCTATCTTGCTGTTCCCTTGGATTTGCTCTTGTTAACAGGTAAAAACAGGCTCACTGATAGCATGTCCAGAGGGAAGGGGCAAGAAAGAAGAGGAAAGAAGGAAAGGGAGGAGAGAAGCATCTTATTGTTAAAGATGCTACACAGAATTACCCACATCATTTTTACTTGCAACCCATTGGCCAAACTTAGTCACACGGCTACACCTAACCTAAAGGAAGGCTGGGAAATGTGGTGTAGGTGAGGGCTACAACTCAGGGGCTGGCACAAAAAGTATGGAAAAGGGAGAGAATGATGGGGACAATTAACCAAATCTGCCACAATCACCAGGCTGTTTAGAAACGGAACAGGAACTTTAATCAAGGTCTTCTGATGTCAAGTTTAATGCTCTTCCTATTGCCTGTTGAATACACATTTGTATTCTATTCATCTATACATAAAAGCAAACCATTCAACCAATTCAGTTAATTTTTTATGTGTTAGTGTCTTTTTTTATAACTAAATCTGCCACTTAATAAAAATATTGACTTATTAGTCATTTCCTTCTGGGTCACATCCTTCTAATGTTCAAGTATTTGTTGACATCAATTTAAATGTGTGTAAGGGAAATTCACTTGTATAGGCAATAGGTTTCTTAGACCAAATTAAAATAATTGCTGGCGTGTCTTCTGCCGGCCTTCCGGGGAGACATGAGTTAGCACGGTTATGTAACCAAGGTGTTACCTCCTATGTGAACCCATGTGATCATGCTTTCTCATGGCATGTTGCCACTATTGTTCTGAGCCATATATAAGTGCTCGCCATGTTCTCTCGGCCATTATCTCGCCACGGCTGCATCCCCTCGACAATAAAGGAACATGTCTCATCTGCCTGCTGCTGCCCATCTCTTCTTTCAACTCCCGGGAGCCTGCTCTGGCGCACTCACTAGCCACAGAGCCCACGAGTCCCCACAATGTGTGCATACGATGTATGGATATGGAGGGCATATCCAAAGGAGTACTGTGTTTAACTTTTTTCTGACAGCTAGAGAAAGACCAAAGTACTAGACAGAAAGACTCAGCTGTTCTGTGATCTATGGCTCATTTTGCCAGTTGACATGTGATCTTAGAAAAACTATTTATCTGACCTTTTATCCCCAGAATCAAATCTAGGTTTTGTAGAAACTAATGATTAGACATGATTTAGAGCCTCTCTTTTAAAAAAAAGTAAACAATTATTCATCTATAAGTATGAAAGGAAGTACTTATTTACAGTGAGAAATAAAATCATAGCAATTAAAAAATTTAAAAGCTGATAAAAAACCCCACAAATATCACAAAATCCTGAAAAATAACATATTTTATGCTGTCTGACATACTTCTATAATACTTTTTCCCCTATGTATTTGGTTGCATGCTCTTCGATGTAATCTTTTCACATAATGACAATTTCATAATATTTTGTAATATTTTCTAAAGAGACCAAAAGAAAACTTTTTTCTAGTTTGATTATTTTAAATTTATCATTACACTCAGATGTATTTGCTGTTTGTATTACTGTCATTGGTTTTGCCTTGCAAACATAGGAATTATAATAAATTCTGTTTTGTGGGATTCCCATCAAAAAAAGAAGAAAAAATGATGTGCTTATTATATGTGGTACATTATTGAATATATTCCTGACACAAAGGAATCTCCACTTTGACTAGGCTTGAAAAACAATTGATCCCTCTCTACTTACAATTTCACTCACACGTTTGATGACTGGGAAAAATTTCTCCCAACTAGCTGCTAACGCCCTTCATTCCAAGCCTTCCTTCTTTTCCTCCTCAGAGACCCAGGCTATTTTTTGCCCCACCTAAATGCATCCCCAAGTCAACTTCCCTCAGCCAGTTGGCAAAAGTGCCCCCAATTCACCCAACATGAGGTGAAGCATGATTAAGGGAAAGTCAGAAAGGAAAGACAGCAGCAATCTGAAGACTGTAGTTTCTTTTGTAAAGTTTACAAAAATAAGTGACGATGTAATCACATTTTTAGGGCCCCTCCCAGAGCCTTAAATAGAGCCAGTGCTAGTGAAAGCAGCATGGTACTGGCATAAAAATAGACAGATTGACCAATGGAACAGGAAAAATATACTCACAGATGTACGGTCAATTGATTTTCATCAAAGGTGCCAAGAACACACAATGGGGAAAGGACAGTCTCTTTGACAAATGATGTTGACAAAACTGACACCACATGCAGAAAAATGAAATTTGACACTTATCTTACACCATACACAAAAATCAACTCAAAATGGATTAAAGACTTAAATGTAAGACCTGAAATTGTGAAATTACTAGAAGGAAACATAGCGGAAAAAGCTTCATAAACGTTGGTCTTGGCAATGATTTCTTTTGTTTTGCAACAAAAGCAAAAACAGACAAATGGGATTGCATCAAACCAGAAAGCTTAAGCTTTTTTATACTTCACAATAAACCTGTCTCCTTCTTCTCACATGTAGAATATGAATAATATTGGCCTAACTTATGGAAAGGTAAACACTTTGAAAATGAAAAACTCCTAGAAAAATATGTGCACGTAGACTTGAGTCCAAACCTATCATCTCAGTGACTGTAAGTACAAATAACTTTCTGGTTTATTTCCATCTATGCTTTCTTTCTTTTCCTTTTATCCCCACTTTTACATGTAATTCTGATATCTCCTCCCCCAACTCCCACAAAGCTGGCTTATATTCTTTTCTTTATATTTCTTGCTTTTTTCTCTTCTCTCTTTTGTTTACCTGTCAGCCCCTCTCCTCCTACCCAATCTCTAATTCCTGTCATTTGTGTCCACTTACATAGTACCAGAGCTGCTCCCCTAGCATCTTCTACATCTTCTAAGCTGCTTTTCATAACTTTAAAACCTGAAAATGCTGGGAAATGCCGTCAATCTAGAAGAGAAATACAGCCATGTGATGCCTCACTCACCAGATGGGATTTCAGGGTGACCCTGTCTGATCACCAGGCTCCACTTATGAAATACAGCCAATGATGAAATTCATGGCAGGCAAACTCCCTGCACAATGTGGAGTAACAACATGATGTATGGTCTGGTGGTGTTGGATAGCTCCTCTCTTACCCTTAGTCCATGAATTCTGGTTCATGGATTTCCCCCCGCAAAGACCGAACTGTCCCAGAGATAACACTTCACTGGGCGCTGAGCTCTGGGCTTATTGCTTGCTCAGGGATAACACCCTCATTACTCAGTAAAGCAAATTATTCCTGACAATGTAAGGTTTTAGTCCATTTCAGTGGTTTTTAAATTAAGTAGACAGCCTAGCATATGGATCAAGATTCCTAGAACTGTAAAAGATTCTCTTCTAAAGTATGGACAAAATATGGAATTAAAGTAAAAGGGAAGATTCATATATAGAAGCTTAATAATCCTATTTGTCATCTGTTCCTTCTTTTGGGGAAATAAATACGACAGCTCACTATAATCTTCATCTTGCATAGTCATTTTTTTAATACATGACTCTATTTTAGTATTAGGAAATGAATCAGAAATCTAAATACAAAAATAATTGGGTGACTTTAATATGGCCGCTAACACTCTCTCCTTAATCCTCAGGATGTTTCTGAAAGATGCATGCAATGTATTTTTATCTCCATTTTACAGAATGCGAAACCAAGATATCCTGGAGCTCTTTAACATACTTAGGGTCACACAGTAGCTTGATAATATAGTCAGAAATAGAAGATAGTTTTTCTAACAATAAAGTCTCCAAAAATTAATCAGAAGCACAGCAAGTCCACTCTTTCTTTGATGACTAGAAAATTCATCTGAAGCCGAATGTTAATTTGGGCAGGAATAAAGTCATCACAGCTGGAGATTTATTATCTTTGGAGATTTTCAGTCCAAAAGCCTGTAACATAACATGTATCCTTTACTTAGATTTGGTATATTACAGCAAAAATATCTACCAAAAATTCTTATAAAGATTATCTTAGTCTCCCCCACTTATCTCATTTATAAAATTCAGTAAGTCATTCCCATGGAAAAAAGTATCCATGGACACCAGTCAAAAAAGACGTTGCAATCCCTCATTCAAGATTCTGCAAGAAGATAGTGGAACATCTTGGAAACAGGACTCAGTTATATCCCAAGGCTTCTGGTTTCTAGTTCTGGAGCTGACTCTATATGAGTAATTAAAAAGGCCACATCCACATGGAATGATTGTGACAAAAACCATTCCTGCATTATTAGTGCCTGAGGTAGCCTGATGACTAGGCATTTAATGCATAATCATTGCCTACAAAGGTAAAGGATATGAGAATAATCAATGATACTCAAATGTGTTGCTATCACTCTGTCTCACCTTATTTCCACCTGGAAACAGTCCGAATTTTCCTGGAGTATTTCAGGTTCTTTCCACTATCCATTACTTTTTCAACCAAGAAATCTCTTCTCCCTACTTTCAACAAAAAGAACTTCTCATCTCCAAAGTGCCAAGGTTTTACTTTTGCAACTGCCATTGCATTGCTTTCATTGAACTGATAACCACCAATTCTGTGCTTTTCCAATTTTATTGAACATAATGATCACCAGGGGTGCATGTTAAACATAGATTCTCAGGCCTTCAGTGATTCCTGTTCAGATGTAAGGGCAGTAGTCAGCATTTAAACAAGAACCCTAGAGGATTTTGACCAGGCATTCCAAGGACCACTCTTGGAGAAATAAAGTTTGCTATAATGGCCCCATTCCACAGATAAAGCTGTGGAGTGGAAGCTCAGAAAATTTTCTCATCCAAGTCAATTCAGTCAGTCATTCAGTCAGTCATTCAGTCATTCAAAAACACTTATTGTGAGTGTAGATGCTTAGATACTATTGGTTTGTGCAAAAATGGAGCTTGGTCTAGTCCCCAATCCATTGCTCTTTCTACTTTGCCTGCTGCCAGATATTATGGAAGTTCAAAATAATACATGAGGCTGGCAGGGGATAGACTCAAGAAAGGCTTCATAGTGCAGATAGTATTGGGAATCAACTTTAAAGGATGGATAGATTTCAGCTGGCAAAATGAAGAGAGGGGAGCTGGGCCAGCAAAGATATTGACAATGGTACAATGGCTTGTGTTCAGAACCACAGGTTATACCCAGAGGACAAAATAAGTGAATCAGCTATAGTGCAAAGGTGACCCAGCTCTGCATCGCTCATTCAGTATATTTCAGGAGACCATGTATATCTCCTGAGCAGTTCTCACTGACACATTCAGGTTTGTTGGAATTCCCATTGGGAACAGGAGAATCCCACTAGCAGCAGCCTGAACCCTCCTCTACCCAAGTACTCTGGGGTCTCCAGTGTCAGCAGCCCTGTTCTGAGCACCTCTCTTTCCCTAGGCTTTCCAAGGGAAGGGGCCTATTCCTCACTAAAAATTTACTGATGCAGAAAGTTAGAGATTGAAATGGAAAGGACTGCCTGAAAAACCAGACAAGCAGTGTAAATATGACCTGGATAAGTCCTCAGGAAGTGGAGGCCTCATTAGGGAGAAGAAAAACACTAATCAAGATGTACAAGCATGGAGTGTTATCTCAGGGTACTTTGATTCTCAGCTCAGGCTGAGTATTAGACTCACCTAAGGAGGTTTTTAAAAAATATTGATGCCCTGAAACTCCCACAGAACAATGGACTCAGAAGCAAAGTGGAGTCCAGGCATTAATGCAGGTTAAAATCTCACCCAGTAGTTCTACTCTCTATCCAGGGATGTGAACCACCAATCTGAAAAAGCAGAACTTGAAGGTAAATGCAATGTTAATGTGCTGCACACAATGCGTTGATATGTAGGTGACTCTGAACAGAGTAATTTCAACCTGTGATTAAGAGGCTTAGGAAGAAAGGCCTATGTAATTCAAGGAGCAGGGTAAAGGTATGAGCTATCCAATCTGAGAATGGTACCCTGGGTTCTTGTCTGTGAGACCAGACAAGATGAATTACTTTAACAGTAAACATATATATATATATAACTATCCCTCTCTCAAATAATGAAACTGAGTCATGTAGAGGTGAAATTACCCAAGGCCCTTGATCAAAAATAAATAAATAAACATTCATTAAATCAAACTGAATTTTATGTAGGTAATAGAATACATTTGGTTAAATAACAGAACATAGCCATTTTTGTAGGTCAAAAATTGTTGAATATAAGCAATTCCACATGGCTTATCCTAATATGCTGCCATCCCATCTTGTCTTTACGTGTGTTTCTTGTTCAATTTTTGCTACTCACGTGTTTATATAGGAAATCTTACTGTTATCCCACAGTATGTTATCTCACTGATGTGAGTTCCACTTGATAAAGAGTTTAAACCAAAAGTAGCTATGTAAATAAATGACTCTCCCTGACAACAAAATTGGACTAATAAACATTTATAGGGCTGTCAACCTTAGCAAGAAGAATTGAGGTCGACTGCCTACCTTCCAGATTTCTGTAACAACAAGGGCAAAGCTTGCAGCAAAGTAACAGAAACAAAGCCTGTGAACTTAATCTCTAACTTTTTTAATAAAAGCCAGGAAGAAAAGCAAACTTTTCTCTCCTTAGAATGAGTATCAGAGTATCCCAGAGGAAACTATGCTGGCTCTCGCATCAGTCTGATAAGTAAGATTATGCCAAGAAAATTTAATTTGATGGTGATCTTATTAACTCGATTAAGTGGTACCATTTCATTTAGCCCCACTGAACTGCTTTGGGTAAGCTCCATGAGGCCAAGACTGTCTCTGTCTTATTCAGCTCTTCTTTACCAGTGCCCGGCACAGTACCCAGTATGAGGTAGAGGTCAATAAATATTTTGGAAAGAATAACTATGGTTGTGAAAGTAGGAGTTGATGTAGTCACAATACAAACAATGGCTGGTTTTCTAATCCCAACTTGCCAATAACTGGCTATGTGATTTGGAACAAGTAGCTTACATTCTTTAGGCCTCCTGAATAGGATAGAATCCCTTTTCACTCTGTAATTCTAATGCACAGAAGAAAGTGTGATTGGGTTACTCCTGTGCACAGTGTTGTTAACATTTCTGTTCCGTTCCCCTTCTCTGTTCATCAGTCCTTCCTATATGTACCCAGGAGCACACAAGGGAAGGGCAAAGAATGCAGAATTAGAAAGCAAATTATAAAGAATTCTCAGGATGTGTCTTGAGATATCTATGTTTTTATGACCACATGAGATTTTACAATAGCGAGGCTCATAGAAACAAAGCCTCAGTATGCAGAAGTTATATTTTCTTTGTGCATTGTCCAATTTGGTTTAGAAATAAATTCTCAATTACTTTTCCTTCCATAAGGTCCACATTTCACTGTGATTCAATGAAAATTCTATTCTTTCTCTTTTTAAAAACAATTGGAAATTGGCAGTGCAAAGCTGGCTTCTCCCTAGTGGCAGGAGACCAGAAAATACCATCTTCTAAGCAAGGTCAGACTTCAGGAGCTTTGCTTCAGATGGGTAAACTTATTGTAGCCAAGAATTGAGAATCCAACTCTGTTTTT
The DNA here is from genome assembly GCA_963575035.1 of Avahi laniger. Classification (NCBI taxonomy): domain Eukaryota; kingdom Metazoa; phylum Chordata; class Mammalia; order Primates; family Indriidae; genus Avahi; species Avahi laniger. Next base: position 13,461 of record CAUYSK010033755.1, on the reverse strand, counting down.
GTGATGAAATACATTCCCCAGGTGGCAATAGTATACATTCTAGAGTTCTATTTCATTCTGAAGGAGGGAAATTTCTGTTACTTTCTATAAGGTTGTAAGATGTACTCAAAAGGACTATAATCCAAGGGAAGGGGAAAGGGAGGAGAAAACACAGAGAAAAAGATCTAGTACTCTCCATATCTACTCATTTAGTAGAAAAAAGGCCTTGAACTCCAAACATACATCCCTGTGCATGGCTAGGCAGGAAACAGAAACAGGACTTAGACTATTAGTTTCTTAATGAAGTTTGAACAACATATCTAAATTGGTAATACATTTTAGAACATTTAGTTATAACATTTATGAAACACCTATGAAGAAAATACCACCACCCTGGGCAGTGATTGAGAATGTCACTTATCTGATGTTCCCATGATTCACTGCTGTGTAATAGATCAAGCCAAATCTTAGTGGCTTAAAACAATACTCATATTATTATATCTTAAGATCTTGTGCATCAGGAATTCAAGCAGGGCTCAGTTGGGTGATTCTTCTGCTATCTGCAGCATTGACTGAGGTTGCTCAGAGTATTCAGCTGGCAGATGGGTGGAATGGAGGGTCCAAAGTGGCTTCATGCCCATGTCTGGCCCCCTGGCAGTAATGACTGGCAGGCTGAACTCATCTGGGGCCATTGACCAGGTCACCTGTGCTGGCTTCTCCAGCATGAGGTCTTGGGTAGTTGTACTTCTTACATGGATCAGTGCTTTTAAAGAAAGTTTTCTGAGAACTAGGAGGTGGAACCTGCTAATTTCTTCAGGGCTGGGCCAGACAACTCCTACAATATCATTTCTGTCACTTTTCTACTGTCAAGGCTGTCACTGAGCATTTTCAAGGCAAAGGGTCATAGCTACCCCAGCCACAGCCCAACCTTTGATGGAAGGAGAGTCAAAGAACTTCTAACCATCTTTAATGTGTGACATCTGATGAGTTTCCCCCAAGGTCACACTTCTTGGGGGGAACAAATCTGCAACTGGGAAAATCAACCTACAAAATAGTACAAGAGGCTTGCCGGAAAGAGAGGGGAAACATTAAAACCAATGCCAGGAGTGGGGTGTGAATGTGAAGAGAAAGAGGCTGCAGCATAATCAGTAATCACGGGTTTGTTACACTAATGCTGGAGACAGGAACCACTTTGAGTGGAAAGAAGACAAGTAGAGCAGAGCACAGACAATTAAGATAAATAAGTGAGATACCATGAAACACCAATTATTTTGTCCTCTGATCCCACTGGTGAGAAAACTGGGGTCACAATTCTTTTCAAGAAATGAAGCTCTGAAAAAAAAGTTATATAAAATTAGAGTTACAATCTTTAGAGATTTGTTAAACGTGATCGAAGCTTTCTTGCTTAGGTAGTTAGTAAGACCAATTTAATATGCTCTAAAGAAACTTTAACAACTTCTATGCATTTTTTTTCCTTTTCCATGTAGTAGATATATGTGAACCTTCCAGATTCTGCCTTCAAGACTGAAGCATTCATTCTCCCAACTGCTGGGAGTGTTGGTGGTGACAGTTCTCAGCTGAGTTCCTCCCTAGGCCTCCGCCTACTCTGAAGAGAGCCACCTGTCCAATGGGCAGCTCCCATCTAATGACTGGTCCTCTTCATGGAATTGGACGATACCTTTTTGGTGACTACATTGCAGTTCACCTCCTCCCTCTGTGCAATCTTACCTCCTCTCCCCTGTAGAATTTGAACCCAAGAACACTCCCTAATATGGTTTTGCATACAAATTTTTATTTGAGAGTTTGTTTCCTGGAAAACTCAACCTAAAATATAAGTACAGCAGCAATTGGGTAGCAACAATGATGAAAGGAGTTTGTGTTTACTTTGGAAGTCCTAGGAGTGACCGGGTTAGACTGACCCAGCCATGTAACTTGCCAGTTACACGGCCCCATTAGGGAAGCCACAAAATAGCAAACACACAACCAAGAAAAATGGCTCTGAATGCTTCCTTGGGGTGGAGCCTTGTTTTCTATTCCATTCAGCAGTAAGCTGGCAAACTGGCTCTGTGGAACAAAAGAGCCTGTTTGGTAGCCTTTGCCAATTTCTGTGGTGTAAATTTTTCTACCGTGGCTGATTTCAACCTACCAACTATTTAACAACTGGGGTCATGAATTTCCCAAATATTTTACAATCAGGTCTTGAGGACCAGTGGGAGCTCCCCCCAGCACACCACTGCATGTGAACATACTGTCCTCTTCAGACCTGCTCAGATCAAGATGAGCACCAAACTCACAGGTAGCAAATCTGATGATATAGGCCTGTCAGTGGCCTAAGCTTGTGGCATGAGAATTAGAAAAAGACAATAGTTATTAAACAAAGCAATCAAATTTGAATGCAAAGTATATAGAGAATATAAGCAGCAGATACCAGGCAGTAAAAGCTAAGAAGGCAGCCAGCAGATGCAGCGATGCCACAGAAACCAGAAGTATTGGAAACTATGAGTGAGCAATTGATAGAGAGATAACCAAGTGGTGGCAAACACAGAAATTGAAAGACACTCCAAGAAATGCAGAGACAGAAAGAGCAGCTGAGCTGTCTTAGTGGTAGAGCCATATAGCAGAGAGCAATCTACTCACACTATTGACACAGTGACAAGAACCACCTTGAGAGCTGCATTTAATCCCAGACAAACTTGTAGTGCTCTGTTGTCTGAGTGGACTGCCAACCCAGCTGAGATCCCATCTACCTTATCTCCACGTACATCCTTACAATCAAGCCCTTGTTATTTGAAGTAACCAGAGAGACTCTGCTGCTTGCAAAGACATGATTATATTAACCCCAGGCTGAGCTCAGCAGCCACAAGGCAGAAACAAACCCAGAGTATGTGCAAAGGTTGTTGACATCATCAGAAGCAGCTCAGAATAGAAGTGTCAGAATTCCTGTAACAAGCAGGGAAAAGCAAAGCCATTTTCTTCTGAAGGTCTAAATATCCATCGGGCAACTTAATTAAGTCATCCCTTTACCCTGCTAGTGAACGAAAAACTGTTAGGAACTTGGTACCACTGATTCATTCATTCAACAAGTAGCTATTGACTATCTCCTCTGAGACCCCTACACTATGTTGGGCTCTGTGGAGGCAATGGCAATCGGAAACAGACATGGATGCTCTGTCATGGACCCCATAATCAGGGTGGGGGGAGAACAAAACTGCACAGAAAACATAGAAGTCAACATGCTAAGTGCTAAGGAGAGACACATGATTCCATGAAATTTTATACTGGGTTGGGGGTGGGGGTTGGGCCTAGTTGGGGAGGTCAGAAAAGACTTCCCTGACAAGTGATAATAACTGAGATCTGAGAAATGTGTTCAAGTAAAGAGAGGAGGAAAGAATACTGAGGAAAGCCATAAACAACATGTGCAAAAGCAAATACAAAAGGAGCATGGAAACTGGCAAACCTTCGGATTCAAAGCAGAGTTTTGGACCAGCAGCCTCAGTCCCAGGTGGGAGCTGGTTAGAGACACAGTCTCAGGCTCCATTCCAGATCTACTTAACTGGAATCTGTATTTAAATGAGATTCTCAAGTAATCTCTACACATTTTACAATTTGAGAGCCTGAAAGAAGACTAGTGTGCTGAAGCTAAGAAAGTGAGGGGTGGGGCATGGTGTGAACTGAGGCTGGACAGGTAGGGAAAGCCCAGCACCCAGAGTTTCATGGGCCATACAGAGTAGTTTGGCTTTAATTTTTTTTTTTTTAAAGAGATGAAGGTCTTAGTATGTTGTTCAGGCTGGCCTGGAACTCCTGGGCTCACACGAAACTCCCACCTCAGCCTCCTGAGTAGCTGGAACTACAGACATGTGCCATCACATCCAACTGAAGTTTGGCTTTATTATGAAAGTATTGAGAAGTCATTGAAATGTTTTAAGTCTGGGTGGGGATGCGAGGCATTTGAGGGAATCTAGCTTTAAGTAGGAACTTATTAGACAGAAGGAGAATTGAATGTGATTTGCAATTCGAAGGCTATTGCAGTGGTCCAAGTAAGAGAACACAGGAGTTTGGGTTGCAGAGTTGGAGGTGGAGGTGGAATTGGAAAGAAGTATATGGATCTGAAAAATATTCAGGAAATAAAGTCAACAAGACATGATAATGATGTGGATTTGAGAGGAAGGTGTGATAAAGTATAACTTGTGCAAATGATTTTCACCATCTTCATTGATTTTTACCATCATATTCATAGCACCAATAATTAAGCTTAGCAGACACTCAATATTTGCTGAATAAATGAATGACTGAACTGGATAGAAAGTTTCAGGTATAGTCTTAGGGGCAAGAGCATGAGTTTGGCTTTGGAGTTGTCGGGGATTATTGTGGGTTAAATTTTGCCTCCCAAAAATATACATTGAAGTCCCAACTCCTGGTACCTGTGAATGCAATTTTATTTGGAAATACGTTTTTACAGATATAATCCAGTTAACGTGAGGTCACACTGGATTCAGGTGGATGCTGAATCTTATGACTGATGTCCCCATAATGAGAGAGATATCTGGAGACACACATAGACACAGATAAAGAGAAGACAGCCAAGTGAAGTTGAAGGCAGAAATCTAAGCAATGCTACTCCTCCAGTCCATGTTGAAATAGAAAAAAAGAAAGAAAGAAAGAAACAAAGAAAGAAAGAAAGAAAGAAAGAAATCTAAGCAATGCATCTACAAGCCATAAATGACAAAGTTGTCAGCACCCACCAGAAGTTAGGAGAGAGGCATGGAACAGATTCTTTCTCAGAGCCTCCAGAAGGAACTAATCCCACTAACACCTTGATTTCAGACTTCTAGTCTCCGGAACTGTGAGAGAATAAATTTCTGCTGCTTTAAGCCATCCAGTTTTATGGTATTTTTTTATGGCAGCCCTAGGAAACCAATAGATGAGTGCCTTTCCAGTATCCAAGAAGAAGTGTCAATAATTAGTTTAAAATTTTGATCTGAAACTGAGCAATTACCCTAATGAAGACTCTTAGCCAGAACTTGCTATTATTAGGATAAACACCCTTGATTATATCCCTCCCAGTCACTGTCCCCCAGGAAACGTGGGTTGTCACATTTGCAGTCAAGAACAGTTTATAAGATCCCAAATGTCCCTTTAGGAATCTGAGAGTTGAGTAAAGAAAGAAAAAGACATAAAAGAAAACAAAATATGATAGAGAGCGTTGAGAAAGTGGTTCAATAGGATGCTCCAATTTCTGTTTCAAGGGGCAGAAATGCTTTTATTATGTTTGAAATTGGTGTGTTCTTTGACTTCTGGCTATTGCAGCTACTCAGAAGTCTCTTAGAGATTTCCTCTAATTCAGTCACCACCTTTTAAGAAGGGCTGGGAGATAACCTTTCTGGGCCTTTCCTAGGATGTAAACATCATTATCGATTCCCTGTGAGGTTCTAAAGGTCATCCCAATTTAGCATGGGCCAGTCTACCTCCCAGTCAACCAGGTATCAGAGAGCAAGCTGTTGCAATAGGCTTATCGTTAACGCTGTTCTCTACGCAACACAGCCTTCAGTATAACTGGGCCCTGGGCCCAGAGAAAAATAACTGACTGGACACTTGAACTGTCTTGGGATGGAGATGTCAGTGTTCATCTTGGGATTTTGTGCATAATGGGCAGTCCACTCCTCCTCCAGAGCTGGTCAAGAGGAATTATGCTAGGCTGATCCTAGAGAGCGTTGGGCTTGAGGAGGAATATGAATTAATAAGATCCACTACGAGGTAAGAAACAGCAGAGATGTTTTACATACAGATAGTTTCAAATGACCGGTGTCTCAGGAGATCACATCTAGTACACTTGTCTGGTATTTGAAATCGTATCTTCTTAGACAGAATGTATGGGTGATGCTGAGGTGTACCGAGGTAGTCTACGTAATGCAGCCAAACTCACTGAATGCAGCTATACCTGATAAAAGATTACTAGATGAAACTCTATGCAAAGCTCCCTCTTAGGATTCCTGAGCATAAGACCTGCCAGCCAAATCAGAGTCCCCTGCCCTTTCCTCCTGGGCCTACCCTTCTACCAGCTGCGCAATTGGAAGTAAATATTTTCACAGTTCTAAGCCAAATGAAACAAACCAAACAAAAATCTAGGCAACACGCAGAGACAAATTTGCACAGTAGACAACTCTGGGTGGTCAGGGAGAAATGACCATGTCTTCTCTTATCCTTCCTCTCCCACCAAATTCTTAGCTCTCTCCTAGGCTACTCTTATTGCCAACTCCTTAACTAAATTTCTGTGCCAATGGCTCCCCTCTGCAGGCCTAGATATGAACAAAAACCTTGTTTTTCCCCTTCTCTAGGCCAAAGCAAAGGAAGATGAATATTACTAAAAGGGGACTTTATCCAACAGCAAAAAAGTAAAATAAAAGAAAGTACAAAGGCACAAAGTGAATGTTCAACTAACATATCCTGCCCAAGTGGACCACAGACTGATGAACAGATTGGTGCTAATACCTAGGAAGCAGCTGTCACTGATTTGGCTAGCACACAACACAGGGGGTGTCCCCGCCCTCCTCCTTCCCCAGCTGGAGAAAGTGAGGCTGGTCTCCCTACCGCTGTGCTTGCCCCTGAGCCCATGCTAGCCATGAGTAGGCTCATGCAGGCTTACTACAGCAAGACTGTTGTGTGGAATTGGAGTGGTCAAAGAAGAGGAGTAAGTAACTGAAGGCTTTGATCTCTGCTCTGATAAAAAGTGTTCAGTGTCACCAAGCCAACTGAGGGAGTGGTGGGAATTTTGAGGAACTGGAAACCAACCCTGGCAATTGACTGCACTTCTGCCTTCCTTCTTGCTCTCTTTACAGGTGCTCAGGGCTGTGAAGCCAGTCTCCTTCCTTGTCTCTTTAGATCTGGAGAGGGACGGGGAAAGGAAGAAGAACTTCAACAGGCTCACACTTGCTCTCCAGGCAGAGAACCCTAAGTCCCAGCCCTTGAGATAATCTAGGTTTGTTTTGGGAGAAGTTCAAGTGACCGGGAATTCTCTAGCCAGAAGTTGTGGTGCCACCCTTAAAAACAAAAAGAAGATCTTGCCATTTGCCACAACATGAATGAACCTGGAAGACATTGTGCTAAGTGAAATGAGTCAGACACAGAAAGACAAATATTGTATGATATCACTTACATGTAGAATCTAAAAAAAAATAAATGAGATAGAGAATAAAACAATCGTTACCAGGGTTGGGAGGTGGAAGGTAGGGCAGTGGGGAGGGAGGAAATACAGAGATGTAGGTCACAGCATACAAATCAGCAGGCATATAGGATAAACAAGTCGAGGAATCTGATGTACAACATGAGAACTTTAGTTAATAATATTGTACTGTATTCAATATTTTTGCTAAATGAGTAGATTTCAGCTGCTCTTGCCGTCACTGAGATGATGGATATGTTAATTTGCTTCACTAAGTAACTATTTTATTATCTATAGTGTCCCATGACATCACGTATACCTTATCCAGTAAAATTTATTAAAAAAAAAAAAAAAAGACAATGCTGCCTGTCCCTCAGCTCAATTGGTCTATGTTGGGGAGGAGATGTGAATCTGCAGGGAGCTAAGAGTCTAAAGATAACAAGAGTGTAGCAAAGACAGTGTTAGCTAATCCCCACCTATTCCCTGTACACAGTGTCCAGGAAGATTTAAGAAGAATAGCAGCAGGAAGGAAGAGAGAGGGAAAGTGAGAAGTAGGAGAGGAGGAAGGAGGGAAGGAGAGAAGGAGGAGGAGAAGGAGGATAAGGGGAGTTAGTCAAGGGTGAGGTGAGTGATGAGCAAAGTAATGAGGTTTTGAAAGCTAATGCTCAACCCCTACCTGGCTTTCTTAGCCCCTGGATCTCCTACTCCCTGCAGCAGAGGTCTCTGATGATTATCTCCAGCTGCAAGCTCTTAACCCTATTTCATAGCCAGAGAAAGAAGGTTGCTTAATCATAGCCTCCCTTCTGATATGCCTCAAAATTAACTCATACTTCTAAGACAGGGCCTGGTGACTAAGTAAGAGGAGATGTACTCCACAATTGACTGCTGACCAAGATTCTTCGACTACTAAACCATCCCTGGACTTGGTATCATTTATTTTCCTACAAAATATTTTGATCCAGTTGTCAGCTTGTTTCTGAATCTCCTCATTTCTGATTGGTTATTTTCCTAATACTCCAGCCCCTTCTTCTAAACCTGCTATATCCTGACTCCCAACCAGAGAGCTAGAGCCTCCATCATTGCTCCACTCAGTTCTCACCTTGATCCAATAATCTATCCTGGTTTTTTGGAGGATAAAAATATAAACAAAATCATCATCATCAAAAAAAAAAAAAAACCTAGTAAACCAACCACAACAGTACAGCACATTAAAAGGATCATATACCATGACCAGATGGGATTTATCCCTTGGATGCAAGGATGGTTCAATGTACAAAAAAAAATATATTAATGTGACACACTACATTAACAGAATAAAAGATAAAAATCACATGATCATCTCAATCGACACAGAAAAAAATTTAAAAAATTGAAGAAAATTTAACACCCTTCCATTGTTAAAAGAAAAAAAAAACAATAAACTAGGACTAGAAGGAAATTACGTCAACCTTATAAAGGCCATGTATAAAAAATACACAGCTAACATCATACTCAATGGTAAAAAGCTGAAAACTTTTATGCTAAGATCTGGAAGAAAGCAAAGATGCCCACTCTCACCAATTAGACTCAAGATAGTACTAGAAATCCTAGCAAGAACAATTAGACAAGAAAAGAAAAAGAAATAAAAGACATCCAAATTGGAAGTGAAGAAGTAAAATTAGCTGTCTTTGCTGATGGTACAATGATCTTATTTGTAGAAAATCCTAAGTTTTTTAAAAAAAAACTGTTAGAGCTAATAAATGAATTTGGCAAACTTGTAGGATAAAAAAATCAACACATAAAAATCTGTTGTGTTTCTATACATGAACAATCTGAAAAAAAAATTTAGAAAATAATTCTATGTATGATAGCATCAAAAAATAAAATAAAATACTTAGGAATAAACTTAACCATGGAGGCAAAGGACTTATACAATGAAAATTACAAAATATTGCTGAAAGAAATTTAAAAGACACAAATAAATGGAGAGACATCTTGTTTTCATGTACTAGAAGACTTAATATTTTGTTAAAATGCCTGTAGCACCGAAAGCAATCTACAGATTCAGTGCAATTCCTATCAAAATCCCAATGGTATTATTTTGAAAGTATAGAAAAAATATCATATGGAATGATTTTTCATTCCATAAAATTCATATGGAATCTCAAGGGAACCCGAACACCTAAAAAAATCCTAAGAAAGAACAAAGCTGAAGCCTCACATTTTATGATTTCAAAATATATTACAAAGCTACAGTAATCAAAACACTATGGTTCTGGCATAAAGACAAGCATATAGACCAATGGAACAGAAGAGAGAGCCCAGAAATAAACCCTCACAAATGTAGTCAAATTATCATTGACAAGAGCATCAAGATTACACAATGAAGAAAGTACAGTCTCTTCAACAAATGATGTTAGGAAGACTGGATATTCACCTGTAAAAAAATGAAGTTTGATCCTTACTTTACATCACATATAAAAATCAAAATGGATTAATGGCCTAACTGTAAGACCTGACACTATTAAACTACTAACTACAAGAAAACACAGGAGACCAGGTGGCTTATGCCTGTAATTCTAGCACTCTGGGAGGCCGAGGCAGGAGGACAACTTGAGCTCAGGAGTTTGAGACCAGCCTGAGCAAGAGCAAGATCCTGTCTCTACTAAAAACAGAAAAATTAGCCAGGCATGGTGGCGCATGCCTGTAGTCCCAGCTACTCGGGAGGCTGAGGCAGGAGGATAGCTTGAGCCCAGGAGTTTGAGGTTGCTGTGAGCCAGGCTGATGCCAGGGCACTCTAGTCCAGGCAGAAGAGTGAGACTCTGTCTCGAAGGGGGAGGACACAATTAGGTCTATATTTCAGGAGGTTGGATTACAAAAAATAGGGAGAAATGCAGGAAAACATTTAGAAGGCTGGTGTAGTAGTTTGGCAAGAAAGTGAAGGAGGAACTTTGCAAAGTAGCGGCAGAGATAATGGACAGGGAGGGACTGGGAAGTTGGTCACAGATTAAAGGCAGAAAGGATAGAGGCAAAGATAACGCCAAGGTAACTAGTTTTGTGAAGGGGTATTTTAGCTGGATCAGCTACTTTGCTTTTTTATCACTTGTTATCTGTTTTTTAATTGGATTCAAAGTTTTCAAGCATGGATAAGCAACGTTATCAACCAATGTCACTGTGTGTCACGGTCCATCTGTACAAAGCCCAGGAGGGACTGCAGTGTCAAAAGCCTTTCTCTTGGCTTGAACCAGTTCTCTCCATCACACATATCAAAAGCGTTTGGAATGTAAAAGCAATCATTTTTAACCACCAAAAGTGATGCTATTCTTCTGATTTCCTTGAAATGTTATTTTAGAAAAATAAAAAGCATTCATGGTTTATCCTCAAGGGGAGACTCTTTTGTCTCAGGACCACTAACCTGAAGATAAAAAAAATATTAATAGTAGCAGACCACTAATCCTTTTGTTGTTTTTTTTCCCCTCCACATTGAATATTTTTCAGCTTTATTTAACAATTTTACTCCTGACTCATTTGAACAGATGTGCATTGCTTTAGTATTTGGCTTGGGAGACATTTTTGGTAAAAATAATGTAAAGTCATGTTTTGTTCTTGGAATATTTATTTTTCCTGAGATTCTAGATGTGCAGAGATTAAAGGGACACTTTAAAATTTATATTTACATTTGGGCCTTAGAGGCATTCCATTTATGGAGCTATTATCCTAAAAAGCAGTAAGATCCGAATGCTGTTCAATTGTCATGTCTTGATTGCTTGAAAGATAATAACTGCCCCCTTTATTCTGCTTAAAGTTGCTAAGTAGAACCAACAGTAAAATTAAGCAGTCAACCTGCTGAAGTGTGATTCTTCATTCCTAGTTTCGCTCGTGCTTAACTCTAAATTAGAATACAACAACCCCTGCAGGTTTTATTTGCAGAGAAACTTGACTCATATGCTGAGTCCACAACCTCCAAAGTGCAAATTTGGCTTCTTGACCTGATGGCCCCATGGACCAGTAAGCTGAAGCAACTCTTCCTTTACCTGGAATTTTATTTTTCCTGGCTTTCTTCTTTTAACGAAATAATGGAACGATTGCCAATCCCCACTTCTCTCCTGTTCCACAAAGACTTTCCTACCGTGGAAGGGGCTTTAACGATAGGCACTGTGAAATTATTTTCCTCCTTTGGTGAGTTCGTTACAGCCTCACATGCTCACAAAGCAGGAACAACCCCTCCTCCCAAGGAGTAGATGAATAATTGCTTATAAGTAAAGACGAAAGTTCCTGGCCAGAGGAAGGGAGTTGCCAGCTCCACATTCAGAATCACGTCCTCTGCCAAACAACAATTGGTAAGCTGCCCCGTGATTTTCCACACTCGAGATTCTTCTGCTCCTCTTCCTTGAAATAAACCAAAGAGAAGAAGAAAAAATAAATTACGGAGCAGCAGGAGAGGCCAACTTCACTGCTGCCTGAACTTCTAACAAAGAAGCCAAATACCTCCTACACCTGCATGTAAGAACAAAACTCCACCACGACAAGAATGTGGGATTGAAAGCCAGTTTCCAAGCAATGAGAGTTTGGGATTGCCTTAAGCCAAACTGCAAAGAAAGTCAGCACAAGCTAGGACTTGACATCTCCCTTCTTTGGCTTCTTCCCAGCTTGTGGTTAGGAGTAGAGATGGTGGGCACGTTAACCCATCTCTCACGCTATTTCACGCCTGCAAAAGTAACCTGAACCCAGAGTTCCAGGAAATTTAAGAAGAAATGCTTCTATGGAGCAAAACTAAAATTATATATCTTCTTCAAAAGGCTCTCACTTTTGGTAAAATTCTGTGTACTAGTGAGTAAAGCAAATGCAGTTACATTGTCCCCAGGAGGAAAGAGGAGAGGGATGTGAAAGAGGTAAAGTATCTTTACTCCACCTCCTCACAGAGTCACATTAGCAGATTTTCAGTCCTTACCATAGGGGCCAATGTTGGCTGCATGTCCTGGGGGTGGAACTGAAGCTGAGAACTGTTACATCACTAGCTCAGGGACAAATCACTAGCACAAGGCAGAGCCTGGATTTGAACTCAGTATGATCAAACTCAAACCCAGGGTTTGTCCTTTGTCCTGGTTCCCAAACACCCAGTCCCTAGTCTGGGGCTATTCTGGCCACTAGCAAGACCCACCTGGGTAGTGTTGTAAAAAATGCCTGGATCACAGCGTCTAGAAAACCTGACCCAGTAAGTCTGGAGTGAGGCCTAGGAAACTGTTTTGTAAAAATCCCATTGGCATTTTTGTACAACCAACCTTGAGGACCACTGCAGTATATAGTCTTCTAAGCCTTTCCTCCCCAACAATTAAATAGCTGATTTTATGAAAATCTTAGCTCATCTCCCAAATCGAAGTATGATGCATGTGTCACTCTTAGGAAATACGATCTTCCTAAGAACCATAAAATATGTTCTCAAAATATTTAAAGTTCCAGTGGTCCTCTAGAAAATGCTCTTGAGGTGGAACTTAGGGGATGGCTCCTTACATTCAGAAATGAGGATTAATTTTTGGGGCTAAGTTACTCACCCTCAATTGTCTTGTTGCAAAACCTTACCGTTTCCTGGGGTAGTTCAACCTTTTCCTCACTTCCTGGTGGCTGAGAATGCCAGAGCTTCTGAAGCTCAGGACAAACTCCCTGTCTCATACATTTTTTGATTTACTGCACCTTCAGGGCTTTAAATAGTTTAGGTATGATGACATGCATGTGTTTCAACTAATTTTCTAAAATATGCTTTTTCCTAAGACAATTTTTGTTTCCTGCTAAGGAATCTGCTGAGCATCTCTCAGGGCTTGGGATAGAGATTTTTATATCCTTCTTTCCAATTATAGATTCTTTGTGTCCCTATGTCCAGGTCTCAAAAGTTTATTTTTCCTTCTCATTCATTCCTTTGCTATGGAGGGAGCCACAGCTGGACTAAAGCAGGTTCAGCAAATTACAACCCAGAGGCCAAATCTGGCCTGGCACCTCTTCTTGTTAAAGAACGTTTTAGTGGAACACAGCCACGCTCATTCATTTGTGTTTTTTTTTTTATTTCAGCATAATATGGGGGTACAGATGTTTAGGTTACGTGTGTTGCCCTTGCCCCCCCTCCCCCCCTCAGTCCAGGTTTCGAATATGTCCATCCCATTGCGTGGTGCACATTGCACTCTTTGTGTGCACATATACCCGTCCCTTCCTCCCTCCTCCCCCCTCCCCCTGCCCAATATCTAATAGATGTAATTCTTATATATGCACTTATGTGTTGATCCGTTAATACCAATTTGATGGTGAGTACATGTGGTGCTTATTTTTCCATTCTTGGGATACCTCGCTTAGTA
>CAUYSK010033754.1:0-154785 GCA_963575035.1 Avahi laniger | reverse complement strand
TGTAGTCAGCATTTTATCCAGGACTCTCTGCTCTTCCTACTCTACTGAATTGATGGCAACAATATTAGCCAATAATTAATTAGGAGCTAAATTTGCTAGGATCCTAAAATGATCACAATCATTCAAAATATATTACCTTCTATAGCCAGGCCTCAAAATAACCTGAGATTATTTTATTTTTCTAATTGTATATTGATGTGAAATATCCCTAAAATCTAGAGACATAAAATTCTTCCTTTATATATTATGATTTTGTGGTTTAGGAATTTGAGCTGAGTGATTCTTTTGCTTCACCCAATGTTGATTAGGTTGTATTCAGCTGGTAGCTGATCTTCCATGGAGAGTCCAGGAGGCTTTATTCACATGCCTGATCTCTGATGGGGTGGTTGGAAGGCCAGACTCATCTGGACCCCATCCTTCTCCATGTATTTGCAAAACTTCTCTGACTGGGTAGTTGATCTTACATGGTGACTCAGCAGGGTAGTCAGAGTCAATAAACATGGGCTCAGGGCTCCCAAGGAGCAAGGTGCTGCTGCCAATCCCTTTAAATGCTAGACACGAAACTGACATGGCATCTGTTCGGCTATACCACATTGCTCAAAGCCAACCAGATCCAAGGTAACAGAAACAGTCCCCTTTTCTCAATGTGAGGATTCTTAATGTATTTATGGCCTACTATTATCATCACTATTTTGTGTTTGAGGCATTGTGTGTCAGCTAAGTAAGTGACTTGCCTATATTCCCCAAACTAACAAGTGGGGAGCTGAGGTTATTGTTCATGCACATTTTTCTCTCAAGACCAATCTTTAGTTCAGACATATCTCTGGAAATTTAGATCTGTATTTTCAACTACTGACCAGGTATAATCATATGAATTATCAAAAATTTCTTTAATCCAAACATACCTTACAAACAAGAAATTAAAATAATCAAGTAAACAAACCCCCGAAAATACAATAATATATTATCTTCTGCTACAAACAATGGAGAGGACTCCTAAATTTTGTCTACCTCAGAAACTCTGATTGGTTTAATAATTATTTGCATATAAACTACTTGAAAATAAGTAGCTCATTGAATTTCTTTTGAGTCTTCAATTCTAAGCTTAGAAGCTGGCACAATGTGTGTGATCATAATTGTGGAAAAATGAATTAATTAATATATGTGAAATTGGCTAATATATCACAATGAGAAATTTAATATTATTTAATACATTGTTTAGTCTCTATAAACTTGCAATAAAACAAATACTTGGTTATAGAATAAAAGAGTATTAAATTTCAGATTCTGTCTGCTTCTGAACATAAATATATTTTAACAGCCTTAATATTATTTTTTCTAGCAAAACTAGCCTGCTTTTAGGAAATAGCAATTGTCATTCCTAGGAGATAATTAATTAACTATTTTAAGGAGGAATGATAAATGATGCCTTAAAGAACAAAAACAAAATTATACTTTATTATACTGAACCAAAACAAAGAAAAAGTTTACTCTCATCTCTCTCTATATATAATAATTTCAAAAACTATCTCATCTAACTGACAAAATATCACCTATAAGAGGACTTTTGAATAAAGTGAACATTAGGTTTTTAGATATGTTTCCCCTTAGTATAATCATACAGTATTTATATATATGTTTGTGTTCTCACATGCTATTATTTTAATTATATATTGAAATTATAAATAATGGTGGATAATTTTAATATATAAAGTGTTGTGAGCTCTCTGCTTTGGTTTTAAATGTATTACTTTCTCATACAAGTGCCTTTGAAGTAACAACACTGATTAATCTCACTTCAGATTCTTCTCAAGTTACATGGCTATGTCATTAGAGAAATTTACCTCATATTGAAACATGCTCAGTGACTCCACCATATTGTCTAGCTTAATATTCTGAGGAGGAAAGGTATGAAGTGGTATGTGAATTGTTGACTGATTGCACTAGATATGAAATTGCCTCCTCATTACCATCCAAATCATTGGCAGCTTAACAAGTCAACTCCAGTGATGATAATAAAACATATGCTGCCATACTGTACATGTGGATGTACTTGGACAAAAATAACATTTTCATACATAAGATACTAAGGAAGTATTTTTATAGTAGTTTAGAAAATTAAGTTCAAAGTTCATTCTGTATCATTTACTAAAACTTGCCATTTTTTTTTCATTAGTTTGTGATTCAGGTGACTCTTTAGGGCACATATGCATTTCTTCTTTTCCAACTATTTAAATTTAATAAATATTTGATAACAATTTGCTTATATTCCACAAAAATGCAATTACAAAGTATCAGCAGATGTATTAATGTATCAAATATAATATGCAATTGAATTAAAGTAGGTAGTGCAAAAAGGTCTTATGGATTAAATCATTGCAGTAAAGGTGATCAAAAATTACATTAAACTTTATAATATAACAAAATAAAAAACAAACTGAAGTAAATAATTTGTGTTTTATTAAAGATAAAACAACATACTATACAAGAAAATCTTTTACTTCTTGTTACATTATTTTGATATGCAACACTGAGTACTAATATAGTGTCTTGCGGATCTGTGGTAATCGAGTTTTTCAGTTTTTTAATTTGTTATTTGGCACATAAGAGCTTCTGTTGTTCAACAAAAATATGTTGGAGGAAAAAAATCAATGAATGGCTAAAGCATAGCAATCATGTTTTCTGTAAGTAATTAATATATTCTGAATTTCAAGAACCCCTTATTTTTGATGAAATGACAAAATACAAAGGAGTTTTATTTCCAGAAAATTGTGGTGGTTAGCACTATCCCAAAAGTAAAGATTTGAATCTGACTGAAGCGCCCCATCTCCAAACTCATTTGTTTTTGATGGCAATGCAAAGGAAAAATAAAAAAAGAAAATCTATAAAAGTCTTAAATTTTTCAAAATGCTGTAAAGGGCCAGGATTGAAAGTGTTTAGTGAAGTCAGAGATGTTAGACTGTGACTATTTATTGCAATGCACTACACAGTTCAAACTGTTATTTGCAGATGTGTATTTAAAGAGATGAGATGGAGTCATACTTTAGAAGTTTGTTCCAACTGAAGTGTGTAACTTATTTGTTGAACATATTCAAGTGAATTGAAATTATTAAAATTGAAAATACATCATAGAAAATACTTTCAGTAGAGATTCTATGCTGGATCAAGGACTCAGTGAAATGATTTAGCCTTACTAGTACTTACTACTTCTCAAGCAGAGACAAATTAATGACCTCTGTAACTAGATTTTACCATTTACAGACATGAATCTGAGGGTGTTCAGAAAGCAGTAAGCCAAAAAATTTTATACTCAAGTGTTCTTTTGATTGAATAACCATAAATCTATACATTTTTATATAGAAGAGTCCTAACAGGAAACTCCAGGCAATTATATTTTTGACCATGAAGTGACATAGAATGCAACATATCTTATAATGTTGTATATTTTGCATAGATTGAAAATAGTATTGCTCTTCAATTCTGAAATGATGATAGACATTGCACTCACCTAAACAAACAGAAAATCAAGAGGAGGATGATTAGAAGCATCTTTGAAGACTTTGCATTTTAATGAGATGTAATTATTCATCGAAGTTTTCTCTAAACAAAAGTTTTCACTTACGATATGCAGAGCTCGTTAAAGAAACAAGATATTCTGAGAAAAATGCAATGATATTTAAATTAAAGGTTAAGTGCCACAGTAAAAATAAGACATGAACCTTGAAAATCTTAAGTAATTGACATCTGTAGTAATTGTATTTGTTGTAAGATTAGGGAAATAATATTCTACAATATAAATGGAGTGATTGTAAAATGATGGTTTTCAGGAGATAAAAAGATTCTCTACCATATAAACAACTTATTAAATGTGAAATCATATCAGACAAACTCAGTTTTAACAGATATGTTAAATGCCTTAAAAATAATTATTTCAAAAATTATTGTGTAGGCCTCAATTTCTAACCATAATCCTTTTATCACAATGATGACGGTAAACTTCAGTGACCTTTAATACATCTTTTAATACATACGTTTATGGTCAAAAAGTCTATTTTAATTTATTCATTTTCAATAAGTTGTCTTTTCGTTATTATTTCCAAAAAAGGAGTTTGAAGCAGCTATGAAAGTTATGATACACACCTTTCCAGGATCAAAAAGAACCTATTGTCTAAAGCAGTAAGCTGGAGAGAAATCCACATACTTGACCATTTGTTCTTAGTTTAATGGAAAAATATCTGCAAGGAAGCTCTCTGGTTTCAATCTACATGTTCTTCAACAAATTTGAAATTTTCAGTTTGAAAATTAAGGTAGGATCAGTAAGATTGTTATGTGGGAAAAAGACAAGTTTAAATGAAAGAAGGAGATACTGGAAGTGAAATAAAAATGCCATTAAACTCATACGCTATTGGATTAGAACATTTGTTTGTGGCTCTCCCTCTAAGTATTCTCAAAGGCCATCGGAAAGGCTGCATATGAAGTAAGAGCAGGTGGCTGGGATTAACCGAAATTGTCATTGGCCTAAGCCTCAGAAACCACAGTGTCTTGAGTTATGTGGATATCTGGGAGAAAGTTTGAGAGGAACTGAGATTCTTTCTTATAAAGAAACTTGTAATCATTAAAATAAACCAATTAAATAGCATAACCATGTTTCTCATAAACTTCTTACATTGTCATGTCACTTTGGTCTAAAAGAAAATTAATATCGATGTCATTTGACATATATTAAATGATAAGAGATGGCATCTGTTTTATTAAATTTCCAGTCACCAATGCCCTGTGCATTAATCTCTAGCTGTTGTTCTACATAATGCTTGTAAAACTTTGTTTTTTTATGCGTAATAGTTACACCACAAATTTTTTTTCAGTATCTAAACTTCATCAAAATGAAGTTAAATGTTTTCTTCTGTTAATATTTTCAGTTGTTGACTTTGCTTCCCAGGTCTGGACATATTCAAAAAATGTTAACTTGGCAAGATAAGATAGAAGAAACTGTATCTATCCCACTTATTCATATGTATGTTCTCACTCTAGATGTAGACTAACAGGGTGAATTTCATTGACTTCATTTTATTTTAACATATCATTCTTTAATGACTATAACACGAATTTATATCTCTATTCTTTTACTTTATTTCCCTCTCTCACTTTTTCCTGTGACCAATTGCCCACCAAAGTTTTCTTTAAGCATTACATGTCCATATGAGTGTCTTAGTCTGTTCAGGCTGCTATAACAAAATACCACAGACTGGGTAGCTCAAACAACAAACATTTATTTCTCACAGTTCTGGAGATTGGGAATTCCAAGATCAAGGCGCTGGCTGATTCAGTTCCTGGTGAAGTTTTTCTTCCTATTTTGCAGATAACTATATTCTCTCAGTGTCCTCACATGATAGCACAAAGAAAGAGAGCTCTGATATCTCCTTCTCTTCTTATACGGACACTAATCCCATCATGCAGCCCCACCTCATGACCTCATCTAAACCTAACCACCTCCCAAAGGCCCCACCTCCAAACATCATCACATTGGGGACTACGAGTCCAACATATAAGTATGGGAGGAGGAGACACAAACATTCAGTCCACAGCACATAAGGATTATGACCTTTGACAACATATTCTCATACCAGAATTTATACTGACAAACAACCTATTGGAAAGTGGTCAAAAAAAGGAATGCATAATATATCTTTTTAATTACAGATTAATCTTGCAACATGGCCAAAGGTCTCTTGACACATTTCTTTGTCACCATTGTTTGTGAAATTACAATAAGTAATTTATTTATTATGACGAGAAGAGTAATGCTATTTATATAATGCTTATTTATAAAAGAATAACATATTAAATTTTTCTAAATAATGTTATTCTTAATTGTTTTCTGATATGTTTTATTGAATTGAAGAATAAATGGTCTTCATTGGGAATTCTGGGACAAGCAACATCTACCTTTTTAATTTTATAGCTGTACAGAATGACTATTTGGGTGAGGCAAAGACATAAAGTGTAACTAGAATGTTTGTACCCTCACAATACCTTGGAATAATAATAAAAAAAAAAAAGAAAAAAAAATATAGTAAATAGTTGCTTATGATATGAAATTGCATAATGATTTATTTTTCTTTTATAATCTTAGTTTGGCCATTAAAATGTGTCTTACACATGAACCTCACAATCTCATGTCTTGGTTAGAGAAAAAAAAAATGAAGCTAGCTAGCCTTATGTCATTAGTCCTATTTGGGGCTGTCTCTATTTACATTCATTAGTATGTTTTCTGAATATTTATTAGAGAACTTTAACAGTTCCAAGCTTTACCTGGGAAATTTGTAGATCCAAGTAGCTGTAAATTATCTGAACTTGTGATTGTATCAATAGTTTAAAAATATTTTATACCAACTACTTTATTAAAACAGTATTTGAAACACATCGATATTTTTTAAACATTATAGTAAATAAAAAGTAAGAAAAGAAAGTCTCTGATTGACTCATTATAAACACATCAGAGTTCAATTCTTAAAATTTTTAAACTATTTGGTCAATGTGTAATACTTGAATATTTATATATTGTATTTCTAATAAATTTAAATTGAAGGATTTAATAAGTGAGTTAAAAGTATGAGTAAAATATTGGGGCAAAAAGACTTCCTATTCAACACACATATAATGGCACCTACTTTTTGCAGCTAATTATCCCAATACAAGTGAGCAAGCAAGTTCCCATGTCTCATGGAGCTTATGGCATTGAATAAGTCATTTCTAATATATTGTTTTACAGTACAATCCTCTTCTTTACACATGCATTTTAGTGTGTCTCAAGCAGCGAGTAATTCAAATGAATGTGATGGAAGGAAAACATGAGAAGATATTCTAGGAAGATGAAACATGTCTGTAGTCTCAGACTGAGAGAATGCATGATATATATATATGATAACTGAGCAAGACAGAGATGATGAGATTGAAAGATAGACCAGAGCTATATCTCGGAGGGCCTTTCAAGCCATACTATGGGGTTTGGATGTTATCTCATGAACAATGGGAACATAGAAGATAATGATACAAAAATATATAAAATTATCAGTATTTATTTGGCAGGGAATATTTTGACTTAGATTCAAGGCAAACCAAGTCAAATTCAAGTCAAGATGGTATACTAATTTGGTAAAAGTAGCCAGATTATGTAGATATTTGGAGATATAACCAAGAGGACTAGGGCTTGGATTTTATGAACTGAAAGAGTAAGAAACTGTGTGGTATTTATTGCTGTCCATTAATGTATGCAATGTTGCTGACAAGTAGGTAATAGGAAAGTTCAGTGAATGCAGAAATAGGAATAATTTGGCAACGTTCTCATATCCAGATGTGCCTACACACACACATCTGCTACACCACATGTGGAGGAGTTGTGTATTTTTCTAACAAGTATGTTTGTCATATTTTGGTGGAATGGGAATTTCAGCGAGTATGGTGTGAAGAAAACAATTAAAACAAATTCCATGAATTTAGTGGGGGATGGGAGCATCTTAGGATGGACAAACATGATTGAAAACATTTAGCCACCAATACCTGGGTTGGAATAATAATGGTTAATATATTTAACTGTAAGACAAACTTAATAAGTAGTTATCTGCAAGTGGTCTTCTGTGGCCTTCCCAAAGTTCTTATAATCATCACATATGGCTCTTGTGAAAAAAAATCATGGAATTTAGCACAAATGCCAAATCAGAATATTCTATAGTGAACTTGGAAATGGAAATATATGTTTTCCTAGCAGTTTCTTAGGATTAGATGAATTTTGCAAAATATTGACATATTTCATAGCAATCCATTGCTATGTGAAATAACTAGAAATCTAGATATTAAACTGATAGAAAAATAAAATATTGTTTAGTTTATATAAAGAAAATCTATAACTGGTAAGAGAATTGGAATTCCAGCTAACCATTTAGTGCAGGTTTACCACAATTTTTCTGTACGAGCTATATGAACTCTGTTGCAATTTATTCTGCTGTTGTGTGAAAGCGACCATAGGCCATTTGAAAATGACTAGGTGTATTCCAGTAAAATTTTATTGATATAGAATGGGTATAGAACTAGATTTAGTTCATAGGTTAGAGTTTTTCATGGTTGGATTTATAGTATTACCACTACTTACCAATTTCGCACCATGGGTCAGTTCTAATCTTCAGTGTTCCTTAAAAATGCAACATGGAATAAAAACTGTGCTGTCATTCTAAGTACATGATCTGATCATTTCTCCATTTCTTCCAATTTGCAACCTTTGGGAATTTATCCATGTACCTATGCTTTAAGAAAAGCATTATTATTGGTGACTTGAAGAAATAATCTTGACAATTAACCCTAAAATAATGTTGATTTGGGGGATCCAAGATGCTAATGTGGGCTAACACACAGGGAAGCACATGCTTGGTGATAAACCCGTATTCAAGTAAAAGACTCCTCATACCATGCCTTGAGCTTATTTCCCCAGACCACAAACCGTAAAGTAAGGCCTAACTATTTTGATAGATAAGTTTCAGAAAAAATCATTAGAATTTTTCCTTCTTGCTGAAAGAATGAATTACAAACAACATCAGACCTCTCTGCTCTGAGTGTGTGTGTGTGTGTGTGTGTATGTGTGAGTGTCTCATGTCAGTGCCATTATTAAATATTAGAAAGATGTAGGAATAGTGATGTCTTTGTTACTCAATTGTATTTGTTCGTCCAGATATCTTCTAACTGGATCAAATCAATTCCATCACTGGTATTAGATAGCCAGCAATTAATCTTGAATTTCTCTTTTCCCCTATTCTGATTAACAGAAAATAGTTTGCTTTCACGTGACAGTGGCAAAAACCTACTGCCCTAGGCATATGTCAGCTCTCTAGATCCATGCCACAAGGATTTCAACCTTCTCAATGTAACAGAGAATATTATTTCCATTACATTGACTTTATGCTGAAAAGACGTGGAGAACAAGGAATTGTGGGTAACCATGAAACAGTTAATTTGAAATATGAGTTTTGAGTTGCTCCCTGAGTGCAAAAACTTTCCTCCTACACATCCCTCTCTGCCATTTTGTCCCTTTGACTCAGTACAGTAAGTTAAGAGTCCATGATCTATTCTAGATTCTCTATGGAGGTTAAGAAAGTTCCAAGGTGAGATTTCTAGAGCAAAGCCAAGATAACCACAAATAATCACTGTTAGACATTTGAGAAAAAGATTTTGTTAATGTCAGAGGGCTCCATTTGAGACTGAACATCTTGCTATCAGACCTTAGGGGACTTTGCAACTCTTAGTGTTCATGAGGAGGCTGATGTCACTGTATTTTCCTAGTCTCAAAGTAGGGCTTTCCTTTCAGCATTCTGTTATGAGTTTGGTACAGTTTGGATGTAACAAATATTGGAAAGTGCTGAAATTTTATGAATAGGTCTATTACAAGCCTTCTGTTTCTTACCCTGTGTCACTGCTAGTTTTCTCAGTTCAAACTAGTTCTTTCAAAGTTTATTGTTTTGACTAGAAATGAAAGAAAAAACACTCTGAATTACAGATGATTCTGGGGAATATGCTGGTACTACCTGGAAGTAGCTCATTATGAAACTGTAGTGAAAAGAGAACTTCCACACTGGTCATTTTTGTGTACCATTTCTGATGCTGTTCCATATCTCTTCATCAAATTAATGTTGTTGAATATGTCCCTTAATTAATATAGTAAGGCATCTTTATAAATTACGTGTAGTAGATCAGTCTATAGTAATGATATATTGCAATTAGGATATCTCCAGCTAGCACAAGAGAAGAAATAAGCCAAGAAAAATATGTTGACGTTTCTAAATACTCTTTGTTTATGCTCTTTTCCTGAATGTTTGTGTAGAGAGACAGTGAGGGTGGGGAGGAAGAAACCAGTGAGTGATTGGTAGTCCTTCTAACTCTTTTTTTTTTTTGCGCTTATATTAAAATGTACAGGTCTTTATGTGTACTTTTGCTTTTCATATTGCTTATTGTTAGTAGTTCTGGCTTTGATTGATAATATAGTTGAATGAGGAAGCACTGAACTAAGCTACCTGTAAGATAGTCAAGTCATTGGTGTAAAAAGAAGTCACTTTTGTAGCTAAGATGCTCCAAATATATTTGAACAGTTTACCCACATCTCTGCTCTGGCTATTTCCTACTTGCTTTTGAGTTGCTGATGTTATACTTCTATAAAATTTTTCTTCCAAAAGAAGCATAAATATTGTTTGGAGAAATTGGTTGAGGAACAGTCACTGCATGTCATAAACTAACAAGAATTAAAAATTACATGACATTCTGGTTCCTTGACAAGAATTAATTTCTAGCAAATCATGCAATGTAATATTATTTCCAGCACTATTATTTGTTTATTTATGTCCCAATTTGAGTTGCCTTGTGAGAAGCAACACAGTTTTTACAAAATGACAAAGTTCATCACAGACAAAAATAAAGAGTATAGGAAAAAAGTGAAGGAAAATTTTATATCATAAAAATAGAAAACAATATAAGTATAATAAAAAAGACTCATTCTCTATTATAACAAAAATTTAACATGAAACATATGCTCTTTAGATCTTAATAAAAACAATGATCTTATTTTGAAAAATATAAAATTGTAGAGCTTGAAACTTTTTCACCTTAATTTATGATCTTGTATATTTCCACGGAGATAAACTAAAACATTAACTTTGGGAAGGCCCAGAACATTTCTCAGAAAATTTCTTAGAATTCTTCCAAAATTCTCAATAATCTAGTAAATATGCTAGTGAGTTTTGTTATAAGAGTTGCATTTTTCTTTTCAACTTTAGCATTGCATTGCATTGGGTTCAGAAACAACATCGGATATAAACCCTGTAGCACATAAAGTTTAACTGA
The DNA here is from genome assembly GCA_963575035.1 of Avahi laniger. NCBI lineage: Eukaryota > Metazoa > Chordata > Mammalia > Primates > Indriidae > Avahi > Avahi laniger. The sequence goes on along the minus strand of CAUYSK010033754.1, from coordinate 143,904 downwards.
GAGATGAATCCAGCGATCGACAGTAGGGGAATGGGAGAATGAGACAGGGAAAGGAAGGCAGCCAGTAAAGAAGACATTGGTGATCATTTTATTGTGATAGATAACTGAACCTTTTTCCCACAGGGAAACTCTGGGAGACAGCACAGGTCTGTCTTACCCCAGATTCGAGGAAGAATAAGCATTGCATTATTCACTAACTCCAATGTATCCTTGGTTTAATGCCATCTTTAGGGGTGTTAATTACTGGCAGGGCTCAGCCATCCCAACCTTGGCCTAACAATTGTACAAAAATGTATTTGACTTTGATTATAGGTTTTTAAATTCTGTTTTTCTTAGTGCCTTCGAAATTATGAGTTCTTTTTGTGAAGGCAAATAGTTGTCTATTTGGAATTCAATTTCTAAGAAATTTCACTTGACCCACTGTAACTTAAGTTGAAATATATGGGATTCTGTTTCTCTAAATTTCATATTGCAAAATGGAGCTGGAACTGTATTAGCCACAAAATGATTGGTAAAAATTATCTCAGGACAAGAAATGATCAAAGGAATGCTGAAGTGGGATGAGTTAGAGAAATGAAGGAAATAAATGGAGGAAATTAACCCACAATAGGTATTGTAAAATATTCATTTTATATAAACACTATTTTATGACTAAGGCATATTATTAGTTTATTAAATATGGTTAAATATCAAAACCATAGATTTTCAGTTCTAACTCATTTATATTAAAGTAATATCACTGAAGTGAAATGTATATAATGAAAATTACGGGTAATAATTTGTACAGTTGGATGCATTATTGCAAAGTGAACACACCTTGTGATGAATGCTCAAATCTAGAGACACATTAGTATTACCAGAACTTCAGAAGTACTCATCCTGTTTCATCCCAGTCACTGCCACACATAAGTTGGTTTCTAAAAACATGTTCTTCCTGCTTGTTTTTTGAAATTCATGTAAATAAAATATATGTATGTATTCTCTTATAGCTGCTTTCACTCAATAATAATGTTTTAAGGTTCATTCATGTTACTGGATACAGATATATGTCATTGATATTTCCATTTAGTATTTCATGGTATAAATATATCAATTTTTATTTAACCGTTCAGCAGTTGAAGGACTAGAAGGATACCTGTGCACAATTTTGTTTATATATTTATGAAAAAGTACTACTTCAGACCATTTGTGTTGATAAGTGAAATTTTTGGGTCATACGATATGCTGATATTGATTTAAGTAGATACTGCAAAGCAGTGTTCCAAAGTGGTCGTAGTAATTTATACCCCCACCAGCAATGGATATGAATCCCAGTTACCCCATAATCTAACTAACAGTATTGTTAGTCTTTTTCATTTTAAGATTTGTGTTATTTGGTAGCATTGCATTCTAAGGATTATGAAGTTGTGCAATTTTTTAAATGTGTTTATTGATCTTTTAGATATTCATTTTTGCAGAGTGTCTATTTTGCATATTTTAAAAATTAGGTCATATGTCTTTATTATTATGTAATATTCCTTTATATATATTACATACACTTTTTTTGAGATGTATATTTCACAAATATATTCCTTCACTCTCTTTCTTACCATTTTACTTTCTTCATGGTATCTTTTTAGGAAGTGAATTTCTTAATTTTTGTTTGGTATGCTTTATTATTTATTTTTTTACTTTATGGTAAACCATTTATTTGTCCATGCTACATAAGAAAATTTCACCTACTGTAATGTCATAAATTGTTACACACTGCATGTTTGTGTCCCCTCAAAATTAGTATACTGAAATCCTAAACCTTAATGGAATGATATCAGGTGGTCCAGCCTTTGAAGATAATTAGGTTTAGACGAGATCATGAGGGTGGAGCCCATATAGTGGGATTAGTGTTCTTAGGAGAGAAAGAAACTAGAATGCTCTCACAGGATGTCTTTCTCTGTTTCTGTCTTTGTCTCTCTGCAATGTGAGGATACCAGGAGAATACCACCAACTGCAGTCCAGGAAGAGGGCTCTCCCTAGGAATACCAGGAATTGGTTATGCTGGTACCTTGATCTTGAACTTCCCAGAACTGTGAGAAATACATATTCTTTATTTGAGCTACCCTATCAATCGTACCTTGTTATAGCAGCCTGAACTAAGAAATAAATGCATTCTTTTCACGTTGTTGTATTGTAAAAGCCTTACTTTTTTATAGTTTACATTTAAAACTACTTTTCTAAATTGATTTTAATTTACGGTGTACAGTTATGACCAAGAATGGTGTTCGTCTATATGCAATCTACTAAGCACCATCTATTGAATTACCATCTCTATTGCAAAAAAGTGCTGGCCACCTTTGTTATAAATCAGGTGACTATGAATATGTGGGTCTATTTCTGGACTCATTATTGTTATGTTCTATTGGTCTATGTGTATATGTCTATAGCAGTACCCCATAATAATCCTTACATGTCATCCCGACATTACCTACCTACTCTGTATATACCTCTTTTACTTAATAAAAATTATGTACTTCATAATCCAATGGGGTTCCCGTAAGTCCATATAAACCCATAAGTAATGCTTATCATATTTACTGAGAAATATTCAAAGAAAAACAATGTAAAATTACTTTTGAACAATAAATACAAAATTTATGATTTCTGAGAATATGATTACTTAAATCAATATATTCTGATTTGATTTAATTTAATTTCATGCTCATTTCCTCAATCCCTGATGTGGCCAAGATCTTTTCCATGCAGTTTGCATGCTTTCTCTATGGCTAGGATGCTTGTTTGCTAGATATTTCATGAATGTCTTTACCTCAGGTCCAAGGTTTTCCATTTTTATCTTACATTTTTCTTATGTGCGACGCTTTGTTCCAAACAAAATTAATTAGAGAAGAACAGAGACAGAGCCAGTTTGATTCAGTTTTTTATTGTGACGTTCCCAGCTCCTAACACACTGGATGACCCTCACAATATATTCATTATATATTTGGTGAGTTAATTAATAAATAAGTGAATGTGTCTTTGATGTCTCCTTTTCCTATACTAACACTCTGGTGCTCATTAAAAGCCATAAAGAAAGTCCCTGGTTCATGATGGCTCAAGTTGGATTTTTCGACTTTGTGATGGTTTGAAAGTGATAAACCATACTTTGAATTTGGAACTTTGAATTTTTCCTAGGCTACTGGTATACAGTATAATACTCTCTCAGGATGCTGGGAAGTTGTAGATCCCAGTCAGCTAAGCCGTCACAAGGGTCAGCTGATACTCCACCTTGTACTGTGCTTCTAGATGTTTTCGCCCAATCGCAGGCTAATGTAAGTGTTCTGAGCACATTTAAGGTCGGCTAGGCTAAGCTATGATGTTCAGTAGATTCAGTATATTAAGTGAATTTTTGGCTCGGAATATTTTCAAGTTACGATGAGTTTATTGGGAAATAACTCCAATGTAAGTCAAAGAGCATCTGTAGTTCACGATAAAGAATAAAAAATTCTGTAGTCCACTTGCTTTTGTAGCAAAATGCTTATTTTTGATTAAGTAATTTTTATATAAAGATTGTTTATCAAGAAAACTTGTCATCTGTTGCCTGCACTATTATGGAATTCAAATTTAAACATTATGGACAGCAAAATATAGCCCACTGTGAAGTAATAAAAATACAATTATTTAAACTAATAATTTAAAGATTTTATTATTAATTTTATTTTATAAAAGATAATCACTCCACATATAATGCTCACATGTATGGCTTATGTATTTTGAAAATATATTCTACAATAACAAATTGTGCAAAATTATTTCCTTTATCACATAATACAAGCAAAATGAACATGTATACACACACATACACACACAAACATACACATACAAGGGCAGAAGAGAAGAGGTGGAAACGATCAATAATTTGTCAAATAATGCAGTATAGATATAAAATGAATCTTTAAAAATATTTTAGTATTTTTTTCTTTCTGTTCTCAAACATGTTCATTTTAATGATGTTCAAAATATTTCCCTTTAAAATATTAACTGCATCTTTAATAGTCAATTTGATTATCCATTATTAATATAGTTTATTTTGAATTTCCACCATATGTGATGCAATATGGAAAAATATGAATTTAATACTTTACTCAAAGTAATAGATAGTAAAAATATACAACTTGCAAATTTAATAATCTCTAAAAATTGATCACCATATTCTTCACAAAAATACTCATTTTCATCTTTACTAATTTCTTACAGAAGATGTTGAAACTTTTATTTTTTTGAACATTTTCACCATCTATATTGTTATAAAAGTGTTCAAAATTATAACGTGAAAGAAATAAAGTAAAGTGATTAATAATAAGTTAATAATAATTAATAAATTTTATAATTGTATCCTGAAGTTGTTTTATAAACTTTTCAGCCATTATTAGCCTCCCTTAATTGCAGTGTCTAGGAATACTTGAAGGTGAAAATGTTACCCTAGAGCAACAACATCAACCACTAGGTGGCAGTATGCCCTTTCTTATTTTATAAAAGGTGTCACAATTTCTATTTATTTAAAAAAATATTTAGTTGTAAAGAATGATAGTTCTTTATTTGCAAAAGGAAGTTTAGTACTGTTTTATGTTTTTGCTCTTATTGTACTTTTTGATTTTGGGTTTTTCCAAGTTTCTATTTTATTCTTCCTTGTAATGGAGAGTATAAAAAACTCTACAATGATTTTTATTGTTCAGGGTTTTCTTGTTCAAATAATGTAGAAATACAGCGTTTTTAAATTTATAAACATAAATTTAGGAAATGTTTATCATTATATGCTGAAATATTATCTACATTTTAGATCTTTAACTTTTATTTTACAGAAAAAAATCTCTCCATCCACAAAAAATTATGAATAGAGTTGGTTTGCTGTAAATACTATTCTTAATGACAAGCTATTCCCATTCAATATCTGAGGACTCTCAGGAGAGAAGAAAAGGGAGTGAAAAATAATACATTGTTTCAAAGGTGATATCAGTGAGTAATTAATTGCTTATTTTCTTTTGCTCTTTACCTAAATATGCTGTTTTAACGCTTATAAAGAAGAGAAGATTAATTGCATGTTGTTTTAAATATTTATGGAAGTATCACCATAAATATTATATAGATACCTGCTTGAAAGTATTACCTCTTGCAAAATTGCTAGATTTATCTATCAAATATGATTACTTTATTATGGAATGTTACAAAGAACTAGAGAATTGAACCTTCTCATATGCCATTGCTAGAAGTTAAAGTTGGTCTAACATGTCAGGAGGGCAATTTTAAAATACCTTGTAAAAAGACGATCATTGACATGGAAATCATAGTTCTAGAAGTGTATTCCAAATATATTTATGAAAAGGTACAGCAATTTAGCTACAAAGATGTTCATGACAATATTATTCATAAAAGTGAAGAGTTTGATATTTTGTACATACAAAATAATATACTATTTTAAAAATTATTAATGACAAATCAAATAATTGGAAACTAACAATTAAACATGTCTCTATATTAATTCATATGGGAGTTTATAGAATATTAATTCACATAGGAAAAAACACAAATGATATATTCTTTAGTCAATAGACAGGTAAAAATATTATCAAAATATAAGCTTACATACATAAAAAAAATCCATTACCTGTGTCTTATTCTGTATAAATTTCTATATTTATATTTGTGCATATATAACCCATTTTAATTATATTTTATCTTAAAAATAAAAACGTTTTGCTAAAGCAAAATAATTCACATTTCAGCAGCATTGGAGTATAAATAGATCTGTATTTATAATTCTATATTTAGTTTCCTTATACTAAGCATACAAACTTGTATGAGAGATAAATAATATATTTATACTGTACTTTAAAGAAGTACTCAAATATGTATCATTCACTATGAAATCAGGTAAAACGAAAAATATGTTTCACATGTTTCTTGTCCTTTCTTAATATAAAATAAATGTAACTACATAAATAATAAAATATTAAATGCTAGTAGTAGAAAAGTTCACAAAGTCTTTTCATGCAAATTCAATCATATGAACTTGTGCGGCATAACACGATAATTATCATAACTTATCTGGACACTGAGGACCTCATGGGCCAGTGAGTAGGAATTGGCTACCCTGGGGAATACATAAAGGAATTTTCTTTCAGTTTATTTAATATGATAAAGCATTAAACAAGAATCTTATTTGAACAAATATAGCAATGCTGAAAAATTTCCTATAGTAAACCAAATGTATATGCACTTTAATTATATATAAAGAGTAATGCATTTTTGGTATTCTTTCAATAAGGTCAATGTTAATTTGCATATTAAATTATTCATAAAGTTTAAGACTATGTCATTATAGCATATAGCAAATCAATTCTAAAATGTATCAAATTAATATGAATCCATTATATCATCATATATAGAAGAGTTGTTTAGATGTGTAGTCCTGTATTATAATTGTCTTCTTTGTAATCACATCACTAAAAATTCTTATTGAGCTCCTCTTGGCTGTAAAGCTATATTCTTATCTTTGTTTACTGATTATACTTACCATACAATAATTATACAATTACACAATTTCCAGTAGCCTCCCTGGAAGTCATGGGAAGAAGACCATAGTTCAGAGAGGTGCACAAAATACCTTGAATTTTTGTAGATACAGAAGGTGAGGAAAGCAGAGGGAATAGAGAAAATAATAATTCCCATTAATACTTCAAAATGTACTTTACTTCTTATTGAATCTTATTTTGTATTAATTAACATATATATGCATATTCACTCATTTCCTTAATAATGCAAATCATAATAAGCTACATACCTATATAATAAAAGTACACATATGTGTATATTTTGAATCTATAGATTAATTAGAGAAGAATTAACACATTTTAACAATAATAAGTCTTCTGCTTTATGAACATGCTATATTTCTCCATTTATTTGTGTATTTTTAACTTATATCATTACTACTTTATTAAATATTTATATTTTAGTTGAAACACCTTGTTAAATTTTCTTTAAATATTTCATGCTTTTGTTTGCTATTATAAATGATATGTACTTTCAAATTTTTGAATTTTTAATCCTTTGCTGCCAAAATCTAGAAACTTAATAGATGTGGGTCATTGACCTTGTACTTCACAACGTACTAAACCCATTTTTTTAGTTCTAGTAATGGTGTTGTAACTTAATTGGATTTTTTAGGTAAATGATCCTGCTACCTGCATATGAACACAGTTTTGTTTCTTTTTTTTTCAATCTCTATGTGTTTTACTTCTTTTTCTTGCTTCATGCTAGCTGGGGCTTTCAGTATAATGTTGAATAGAATGGACATCCTTATTGTCTCCCTAATCTTAAAAAAAAGTAATCAGTCACTCATATTAATTTTAAGTTGTATTAATATAGGTCTGCTGGCAACATACATGCTCAGGTTTATTTGTTTGAAAATTTTTTACTGCCTATAATGAAAGATATTTTGTATGGGTACAGAGTATTAGATGGACTGTGGTAGTTTTTGGCTATGATAAAAGTATCATCACATTCTCTTTTAACCTAAATCATTTCAGAAAAGTAGCAAGTTTTTATTCTTATGTTTGTGTCTCTGAGCATAGTAAATCTTTTATCTCTCCAGCTGTTTTAAAAAATTTCTCCTCTTCTTCTTCTTCTTTTTTTTTTTGCAGATGGGATCTTGCTCTCTCATCCAGGCTGGAGTGCAGTGGGGTCATCATGGCTCTCTGCAGGTTGGGTCCTACTGCCTAAGTATCCTGAGTAGCTAGGACGACAGGCGCTCACCACCACACCCCAACTAATGTTGTCCAGGCTGGTATCAAACTTCTGGTTTTAAGTGATTCCCCCACCTTAGCTTCCCAAGGTTCTGAGATTACAGGCATCAGCTACCACGCCCACGCTAAAATTTTTCTTTTATTACTTACTGGTTTTTAGCAATTTGAAATTGTGTGCTTTGGTGTAGTGTTCTATATGTTTATCTTGCTTTGAGTTTTTGAGATTCTTGGGTCTGTGTGTTTAACATTTTCATCAAATTTAGAATTTATTTAGTAATTTCTCCTTCACTATTAAATGTACCTTCTCTTTGAGGTACTCAAATAATATATATGATTGACTGCTTGATATTTTTCTTCATGTCATGTACAGATCTGCTAGTCTTCTCTCTCTCTCTCTCCCTCTCTTTTTCTTTCCTCTGTTTGTCTTCATTGTGGATATTTTCTCCTTTTATATCTTCTATTTAATGAATCTTTTATTCAAAAGTGTATAAATGTTCTTAAAATTAAGTGTTTTTATTTCTAGAAGTTCCCTTTGGCTCTTTTATATCTTTATTTCCTCATTATATTTTTATTTATCATACAAATTAAGTAAAATGCATAAGTATATATGTCACATGTATAATAGCTAATTTACCCTGCTTTACTGATTTCTTTATCATTTCTGTTTCTCATTCTGTTTCCAGTGATTCTTCTCCTGGTTATATGTTATATTTTTCTACTTCTTTATTTTTTTGGGGTATCAGATATTGTGAAATGTACAAGGTCAAGTGTTGGTTAGATTTTGTTGTGTTCTTTTAAAGAATGTTAAAATTTGTTCTGAAAGTTTAATTACTTGGAGGTCAGTTTGAATCCTTAAATGTGTATTGATAAGTGTTTTTTAGGACAGGCTTAGGGTAGATTTTACTCTAGGGTTAATTGACCACATTTCTTAGGTATGGCCAATAAGAAATCTCTGATGAATGCCCTGTATATTTAAAATAGTTTTTCAATACTGACTGTCTTTGTGTGAACTCTTGGAAATTTTTACCTTGCAACTCCTTGGAAATTGTTCATTCCATGGAAGATGCTCTGTTCAGATCTCACAGTGTTTCACCTTATGCATGCTCAAATAAGTGGTCAGCTGAAAATCCCAAGGGGACTCTTACTTACATTTCTGGAATTCTTCTCTTGGAATCACCTCATTTAAGGAACTCTATTTCAAAAATTATTGCTGCCTTAGCCTTTTCAACTCTGATCCCTGTTTCATCAATTCAGTGAGAATGCTGGGAACTATTTGGCTTTATTCCTTTTTTCCTTTCATACATTACCTCCAGCCCTAAAGCCTGGATAATGGCAGGGGTCACCTGATTTGTTCCCCTTCTCTACAGAGCACAGTTCCATGCTGCCTGTTGTACAATGTCAAAAAAAAAAAAAAAAAAAAAAGGATGCTCTCTATATTCTATTTTTCTAGTTGCTTATTTTGGTTGGGTAATTTAGGATCGTGTTACTCTCTCATGCATAAAAGCACTGTCAGGAAGCAATGTTACATGAATGTTTTAATGTTTTCTCACGGTCTGGATTTTATGAGTACAAATCCCTGGCAACCAGTGTTAAAGTATTAGTAAGTAATTTGGAAGTTATAGATTGTGTATTTCTTACTAGAAGTTTACGGTTTTATCATCTCTTGAGACACATGCTTACATTTCAAATAATAATGAATATAGAGATTTCCCCCTCGGATCCACAGAAAAGATTTGTTTATCTTAAAAAGATGAGGTATCTTTCCTTTTCCTAAGGGAAAAAAAGCAATTGCACAAACTGCCCTGTATAAGCTGTGAGATTTGCAATTTCGGGGTTTCTCTGTTGTCATGCAAACCCTCACACTGCATGTGTACCTCACATCTGAATCTGCCTGTGTCCTTCCTTGGGGGATGAGGGACTGTTATTAAGATCTTACACAAGTAAATAATCTGCCTTTGATCCAGAAATCTCATGTTTACTGTCACGATACTTCTTTAAATAAATGAAATATTAAAAACATATTAAGCAAATATCACAATAATATTTTATTATATGATGTCAACATCCTCAAACCATAGTTTTGATCAAGGTGATATAGTTCGCCATTTTAAAGGAGGAATTGAAGTTAAAGGTCATATATTACACAAAAGATGTTATAAGATATTTCCGGAGGGTAGCTGATGCAATTTAAAATCCATGAGTCTATCTTAATGTTATAACAATTACTGATATATTTACTTTCTTACTTTAAGATTCAATATGCTTGTTAAAATAAAATTTTTAAAATCTTTCTTTATTATCAAATAAATTCTGTGATCATAGACTCTATATAAACAGAATAGTTATTAGAAAATGTAATAATTAGAGTTTTAAAATTTGTGTTTTCAAATAAACTTTATTATTGCTTGAATTACTTTTTGTGATATATGTGCAAGAATGTTTAATTTTTAAAAATTATTATTTTCAAAATAGGCATTGTTGTCCCAGGAAAGATATTTTTGAGTATAAGAAGTAGCTATAATTTATACATACCTCATGGTTTTAGAATGGTGACACTTTTAAGAATAATTTCCAAAATAAGTACTATAGAGATGACAGTGGATTGTAGCAGGGCTATAATTAATGAAGTTGCTAAAAGCTGTTTCATAGGAGGCAAATGCCCAATGTTGACTTTTCATCCTGATGCTCATGTTCTTTTAAAGGGCCCCGGTTAATTAGATGTCATATATATGCATACATATATATATATATATATAGTACTGATAAGTACTATTTAAAACTTAGTAATTTGGAAGGTAAGATTGTTTGTATATTTCTGCCTTATTAAGATGTTTATATTCTGAAAGTTAGCTTAAACTCAAATACTTCATTAAATCAATACCAATTTAAAACCATAGCTCCATCAATCTTGTATCACAGTCAAATGCTAAACTGTGGGAGTGAGGGTGATGGGAAGGAATGCCCTGCAATAAGACCATCCTGCTTCCCTGCCTCCCACAGGAGTTTTGCACATAGTACTTATTCAATAAAAATTTATAATTTACTTCTTTATTGAACGAGAAGCAATCCTGAGATTTTCTGTTTGTCTAACATGGAACATTCTACACTTTTTTATTTGTGTTCTAATTGTCCATATTGATGACTATCCCGAAACTGGTACCCTTTCAATAACGATGAATAGCTAGGCTGGTCCTGGCCAGGTATCATGATCACCGAGGTGAAGCGACCAAATGTGTCTTCAAGGACATCACTGACTTTCCGGAATGAATGTCACCTGAAGCCTCACCAATTCTCTTTCCTGAGCATCCTCACCTTTCATTATCTAACAGTCTGCCTTCCATCACTGACAGTTTTCTTACAGCCTTCATTCATTTAAAGCTTCCTCAAGCTCTTAAGGGTTTGTTTTTCAAAGATGTTTGATCACGTCCTCAAGACTTCGTTCTTTTTCCTTCACATTTTGTCTTATTGCTGGAAGTGCTAAAGTTGTTCATAATTCGTGGTCAAATATATAGAAAACAAGATGGGTGAGTATGGCGTATGTCATTTGTTTATGCTGAGAAGTTGTTCTTATTATATAAATTCATTATAAATTATATTTTACTTCAGTTTTTTAAAATAGAGCTAAAATTATCATAGCATTTAACAATGAAGTAAGATTTACATTTAATAGTTATTTAATAAGCTTTTGTTTATTTTATATGACTTTGGCAAACAAGTAATTAATTTTTAATAGCCTCAAGCTTTCTATCTGTAAAGTAGAAGTGATTATAATAAATTTCTGTGTAAGAATAGATTATTCCATGGTCATAATTTATGTATTTTTCATGGCATCTCTGACAATTTAAATGAAAAATACTTCATTTTTTCTCTTTTTCCTCTTCTTTCAAAATAACTTTAATAACTCAACAAAAAAAATCATGATTCGAGTAGTTAAGTACTGTAACAACCCAATTTACTGTTTCATGATCAATTTTAGTTTTATTCTTCTAAATTCCCTCCATACTTCAAATTTCCTGTACAAAACTGACAAAGGAATTGTCTTGAATATTTAGATCTAGATCTTATTATTTCCACTTCCTATAATTTCCAAAGGTAGTGATGTAACTTGTATTTTATGAATAATCTTGTGATCTACAAAATGCCACAGCCATATAACATATTTTGCTTGTAATAAGAGATATATAAAATAAATATTTGCACTATACAAATACTGATAAAAAATCAAAACAAAAAGTGTAATAATGCTTATCTTACAAAAGCTCGAAGAGAAGCATAGCCATTGTACACAAAAGAAGTGATAACAGATCTCTATAGAAATTTAAAAAGAGTAAAGTATGGAGATTGAGACAGATATGCTTATGTGGGTAAAACACTCCCAGGCTCTCTTTTACTTTGTAACAGATACTAGAATCTAGAACTTAGAACTATAGCTCAAAAATTTACAAAGTTTCCTTTGCCTCCAATATGCTCAAGAAAGTTATTTTATTTATATATAAATACATATACAACCCAAACATGAAGTTAAGTTCAGAAATAGAGTAGCCAAAGACATATTTGTCCTATATCATTCTACATTACTGAAGGGACTAGAGGCATTGATGATATCGGCACTTTTAAAATATTTTGCTTTGTCTTGCTACTGCAAAGCTTACTTTAGTCTTTTACCATAGCAACATGGGTTGAGATGTGAAGGGATCTTGGCAGTATTTAGAAACAAGTTTAACATTATGATGAACATATCATGTGTAGCTTGAAAATTTTACATCTATTTTTTTTTTCTGGCATAAAGCATTGCTTGCATATAAAATTAAATTAAGTTATTTCCATATATTGGTAGGATAGAGAAACATTTGACACATGATTGCTTCTTCATAGCAATGGGGAAATGGCAGATAAGCACATTTCTAAGGAAAAAAGAGACTCATGGTTGCTTTCAGCCCTAGGGTCATGATAAAGGTGGAACAAACAAAACAGTTGAAATTTAATCTCCAGGTATGGATTCATGGTAAGGAGTATAATTCCAAAGTTCCTCAGTCATGGCACCGTTCCTATTCCATGAAGCTTTACTAAGTGTATATGAACAAAACCCTGAAGGTTCTGGACAGGTAAAGAGAAAACAGGAATCTCTCTGAGATACATAAAGCCTTCACCAATGACGTTGTTGCTGCAAGGCAAATCCGCTTAGAAATATCACTTGTACGTAGTCTTGTTTTTTCTCCAGCGTATTATGATATCCCATTAATACTGGGCACAGCGTAGCAGAGTGAAGAGATATTTTGGAGATATGGAAAGTGGAAGGTGAAGATAGGAAATAAGGTAAATGCCATTGTAAAAACAAAATCTTATTGATTTGCTGTAAAGTTGCTGTAAAGAGAAACAGCTACAGATAACAAAACTGGCATCTCAATTGTAAAAAATACAGGCATCTGCAAATTTAATTGGTGTTCAGATGTGAAGGTACCACCCTACTAAAGAGAATGCTTGAAGCTGCCATTAAAATATTTGAAGCCAGTGGTAAAATTAACTTAAATAAAGCTACAATGGAGCCCAGATCTAGTTTAAATATGAAGGAAATTAACACCATCCCCACTACGACCACCCCTCCCCACAATAAACACAGACTAACAACAGAAGTAAATGTCTAGGTTTTTCCAAGGGTAAATTTCCTAAGAAAGTCTAAACTGGTTTTTACATATCATTTATGATGTACAATCATAAAATTACAAAACTCATAGAGTAGTAGAGAAATATGTCCAAAATTTAAGCCATGAACAGTTAATAGATGCTGACCCATAGTACATGGAATACTTAGGAAATGTGCAATAATATCACAAAGTATAATATATGTAAAATTCGAATCCCATAAGAAGTGAAGATAGAGAATGGAACAGAATAATTATTTGAAGAAATAAGCCTCTCTTACTGACTTGCAGATGGCTACCTTCTTGTTCTGTCTTCAGAATATTTTTGTGAATGTACTGAAAAACGAGTGTTCACTCTGTTGTCTCTTTCTGGTCTTATAAGAACACTCGTCTTATCAGGTTAGGACCCTACTTTTATGACCTTATTTAATCCTAATTACCTCCTTAAAGGCCCTGTCTCCAAATATTGTCATATTGGGTGTTAGAACTTCAACATAAGGATTTGAGGTAAGAGGACATAAGTAGAATTCAAGATTAGGAGTGTTACCAGGGTGATCATGTAAAAAAAAAATAGGATCTTTAAAAAAAAAACAAAAATAACTTTTTAAGTGTGTTTGCATCAATAAAAGTATACTACTTAAATATAAAAATAAAAATTTTACATCACAGAATTATTGACAAAATTAAAAGAAAAATGCAGATAAATTCACAATTATAGTTTGATATATTAACATCACATTTGCAATAACTGATAGTGAGTGTAGGAAGAAAAATATTGGGGGGGATTGAGAATATTTGAAGAATATTATGACTCAGCTTGACCTAATGAATTTTTTTTAAGTGAATATACAATATTCACTGGTGTTGCCAATACAGTCCATATTCTGAGCTACAAAATGCCTCAGTAAATTTAAAATCATGCGCAGTTTATTCTCCTACTGTAAAAGTATTAAAATAGAAATAAATTACAGTAAATTGTTAGTAAATCCACCAAATTTAAAAATTAAGCAACTCACTAATAACCCATAGGGTATAGAAGAATACATACCCCAAAAGAAATTGGAAAATATTATAATATGATTGAAAGTAGAAAAAATGTCAAATTTTAAGAAGCAGCTAAAGCAATGCTTAGATGGAAATTTAGATCCTCACATGACCATAATAGAAAATAATTAGTATCAATGATCTAAGCCTTCAAATTAAGAAAATAAGGAAAAGAAAAGCTATTTAAATATAATATAAGAAAATAGAAAATAGTAAAAGTAAGGTTAGATATAAAAAAAATCAATGAAATTTAAAAATTCAACAAAAATTAGAATTTGGTTTTTGAAGAGATTAACAAAACTGATGACAGGCTAGCATAGTACTATAAAAACATACAATTACTATTTACCAATATTAGTATTAAAAAGGCACAAGGGTGATAATAAGAAATTATTAACAAGTTGATGTCAATAATTTTATCAAAATAGATGCTATTAAGGAAACCAATATTTACGTATACTAACACAGGACAAAGTAGAAAATTTAAGTACTTTTCTCTAATGATTCATTTAAAAAATGAATTTATAATCCAATACAACTTTCCTCAAATAAATTTTTAGTTCTAGTTTGTCTTACTGCTAAATTCTATCAAACGTTTTAGGAAGAAATAATAAAATAATACACAATCTTAGAAAATCAATGGTGAGGTAATTGCTTTCAATTTATTTTTCAACCCAGAAAAACCCTGATAGTAGAACCTGACAGATATTACCAGACAAAACTGAACAGTATCCCACCTAAATGTAAAGGCAAAAATCTTCAAATAAATAGTAAGACATTAAATTTAAAATGTATAAAAACAATATTTAATGACCCTGTGTATTTTATTTAAGGAATTTGATGTCGGTTTCAAATCTGAAAAACAAACAGGTAGTATTCACTACATTAAAAGCATAATGAGGGAAAATCACATGATTATTTCAATAGAAGCAAAAAAATGATAAGAACTGATATAGCCATTTATGATTTTAAAAAATTAAGAAAACTAGAAATAAAAGTTATTTTAGTTTACTAGGAGTGCCTTAACAAAGTACCGCAAACTAGGAGGCTTAGAATATCAGAAATTTGCTGTCTCACAGTTCTGGATGACCAAAGTCATAAATCAAGGTGTCAGCAATACCTACCTTTCTCTAAAGATACTAGAGAAGGATCTGTTTCAGGCCTTTCTCTTCGATTCTGGTGGCTTTTTGGTGTATGGCACTCTAGTCTTCACACGGTATGTTCCTTGTGTGCATGCCTGTGTCTGAGTTTCTGTTTCTATAAAGACATCATTATTTGAATTAGGGGCCCACAAAACTGCAATTCCATCTGCAATGACCCTATTTTCACATAAGATCACATTCTGAGGTACTGGGAGTTAAGATTTATGCATTTGGGGAAGGTACAATTTAACACATTGACTGCCACACTAGAAAAAAAATTTCCTTGAGCCACGGTGTTTTATTAAGAAAACAGAGTAAAAACTTCGAAAACAAAATGATCCTTTCTAATTTAATGAAAAATTTTTTATTTTGTATTGTTTTCTGTGTGTGAAGTTACATGTAATTGTCAATATAAATTGTAACGATAAGAACATCCACAAGTAATATTTTCATGAACCAATTGCAGTTACCTATGCTTCATGAGGCCAAAGCTCAAAACTAGCGTATGGTGAATACAACTTAACATGGCAGTTAATGTGTTGTCCCATAGCAGAAGTGAACCCCTCCTTCTATTAAAAAGAGCCCATAAAAAATGGCATTTACATCAGAGTTAATGTTGAAACTCTAAACACCATCTTCCTATGAAAAATATCAGTATTTCTATTAAACATTGTACTATAAATACTCACCAGGAGAATCAGGCAAGAAAAAAATCTATATTATAGACAATGGAAAAGAAATTAAAATATCTTCATTTATTCACAATAAATACTCAGAAACAATTAGAATTGAAATGAGAATATAGCAATGTCTCAGATAAAAAATTCAGTAGGATTTTTATGATAACAATGAACAATAAGAGATTGTTTTAAAAAAAATTACTATAATATCAAATATACAAAATATCTGCTATGATATGAATGTATACACCCAAAATTCATATGTTGAAACTTAATCACCAATATGATACTGTTAAGAGGAGGAGCCTTTAGAAAGTAATTGAGTCATAAAGGCAAAGTCTTTACATCTAGGATTAATGCCCTCATAAGAGGGATGAATGTAACAAGGTAGACCCCTTTGCCTTCAGCCCTTTGTGACATGAAGACACAGCAAGATGCTATCTTGGAAGCTGAGATTTGACCTTCATCAGACTCTGAACCTGCTGGTTCCTTGATCTTGTACTTTTTCACTTCTATAACTGTGAGAAAAAAATTTATTCTATCTATAAATTACCCTGTCTAAGATATTTTGTTATAGTGGCAGAGATCGACTAAGACAATATCAAGGAGTATATCTAGTGAATGATGGATCATAGTTCTACTTTGAAAAACACAAAACAACTATGATAAATTAATGAAGACCTAAATAAATAAGGAATTTTACTGTCTTTATGCATTAGAGAACATAATCCAATTGATGTATCCAATTTTCCCCAAACTGGTCTATTTATCCATCATAATTTCAATTAAAATATAGAAAATAACTTTCACTTCCTTCCAATAGGGAATAAGAGATCAAATTAACCTTCTTGCATGAAACAACCAAAACTAAAGCAATCGAACAAACAATATTCAAATAAAATACTTAAACCAATAGTTTAAAAGATAGTGGACATCAGGCAATGAATGACAATGATCACCAATACAAACTAATAAACTCTACAATTGTTCCCATTTAAGTACCTTGACAGAGCAACACCTGGTAATGGTGGTGATGATGTGGGCAGGAGAGGTGGGAAGGCCAAAGTGGAGGCTAACAGAATCCCTGAGTTGAAGAGATACAGCTGAGTATCTGGGAGAGCAAGGGAGTTAAACATTACATGGTGTGGTAGCAGGAGAGAGCTGCACATAGAGAATCCCAGAGTAATTCAGAATTTCCTCCTCAAGTATTGACCAGAGTACTTATCAATGTGTCCATGTGGAGAAAACATCTGAGGCTTAAACCACCATTCATTTTAAGGCTGTAGGCATTTTAATTGGCAGCACGATTTCATTCAAAGTAAGCTCATTCTCTGGTAGTTCATTATTCCTCAGATGAGTAAATTGAGAGTGAGAAAGATTAAATGGCTAGTCTTAACATCACAAGCTTATTCTCCAATGGGAATACAAAATAAACTACGTTTAATGCATTAAGATCAAATATATTGCCACATAAAATCCCCAAATATATGGTTCGAATATAAATGCTCTAAGTCACACTAAGGGGAATGGCCTCCCACTGAAGTATGTGTTGTTTTATGTGTCAAAAGTTCAGAGTTTAGCTTTATTTTTAAATCATTTTGCAAAATGTCATAGATAATTTAGTATCTTCATCATGATTTATAATACATTTATCTACAAAGGGGAAGAAAACAGGGAAATGCGAATGGGATGTGTGGATCAATATTTCATTATTACCTTCAACCACATTGAAGAGGTTCGGTCAACTACATTAAAATTGTGGTTTGCTAACATCCTCCTTGAGTGATCTTTATTATTATTCATGCTCTAGTGTACCATAAAGGAATAACTTTGGAGTCAGACAAAAATAAAGAGTGGCCAGACAAAATTTGAGCAGTCAGACAGAAATTAAGTACATGGACAATTACTCTATTTTGCTTTTCCCCACAAAATTTGTGAAACTGTATAAATCCTAACATCGTGAAAATAATAGTTACATGATGAGTGAGTCTATTGGACAAAATTTATTCTGTATAGGTAATTATAAGGGGAAGGATTTCATTATAAGAAATTTTTTCATAATCTTAATACGGGTTGACGTCTCATGAAATCAGAAGATTTTGCTTAGTTATTAAAATATATAATTATTTTTTCTAATTAAATTTTTCTTTTTTTTGTATTTTACACACCTTTTTGATTCTTCCCTATTTCAGAAATATTCACAGTGTCTAAGCCACAGTGTCTTGTTATTAAATAAGCCTATACTTACCTAATTAAGTGGATTTCTTAACAAATTTTATACATCATAAATCACTACCATTGTCAAATTATCATCAGCTCCTGTAACTGCCATATTTTTTTCCAAACATATACATTTGCTTATGGAGTGATCTCTGCGGAAAAATTTCTCTTTTCCTGTTATTTTCCTGGAAAAATCCTGCTCATCCTACAGAACCAGTTTAAATAGAATTTTTATTATTGTAACTTTGAGGATATTACTACCTTTTCATTATCTTCTTTAAATTCTGTTAGAAGTGTCAATATATTCAAGCCTACTTAACTGTGATGCACATTAGACAAGTAACCTGTTGGTAGCCAGAGGTTTTGGGTTAGGAATAAAACATGCATTTGTGAACATTTTTTTCACGCACCTTATATGCAACAATTTGGTTTGGAAAAATTATTTGAATGACAATAGAAACAAACAGGTATATTTTTGTCTCAATACCTCAACCAAAAACTCACAGAATTACAAGTTCAAATCATGTTGGCCGTCTTCTTTGTGCTTATTAAAATATCTCTCGTGTATTTATGAAATTAGCTTGCAAGGCTCATAGACCTTTCTTTTTGGGGAATCTCTAATAATTCTAAAAGGTTAATAAGTATGGTACTGACTACATCAGAAAACAAAGGAGAAGCAAAATATTATGTTAGTTTCTTAGGGACAGCCCAAAACTGTGTATTTGTGTTTGTGTGTAATAAATAAGATAGATTAACTTTTTAAAATTACATAGTTTTTTAACCCTAAAGTGTGATACTAATGAAAATAATTGAAGTTACTAGATACCAGGAGACATAAAATGAAGACAGAAAGTGGGAGACTGAGAAGATGAAAGAATAAAGATGTTCAGGAGAGATGGATGCTGCTGTTTCCTAATTAAATAATTACACTTAATAAACTAATCACCTTCACGACAGTTCTTACCTACATCTCAATTGCATGCAATAAAAATTCAATACTGTAACATGAGCATAAAGTGAGCAACAATGACAATTTTGGTTCAGATAAATTTTTGAACTATCATATCCCTTGTTTCTATCTTTTCCTCATAACATAGGTATGCAAATCTAATTCTCTATAGAAGAAGAAAAGTAAAATAGTACGTGTGTGTATTACATGATATATATTATTTGGGAAATATAATTAAAAACAAAATGCCTCCCAACCTGACAACTTCTCCATAAAGATAAAGAGAAAAAATTATTTTTAAGTTATTAATATGTTTGTAATTAATTTAAATATTTATTACTTTATTACTTATTATCAAACAAATATATTTTAATTATCAATATAAGTTATTGATAAATGGTAAAAAATTATTATTAAATAAGCATTAAGCTAGATCGTAATATGCACCAAACAAAATTTTCTAAGAGACTGCAAAGACAGAAAGGTATCTCACCCTTTTATATAGCCAAACAGATAGAACTCATTGCACACACGTTATAAGAGAAGCAATAACTAGTCCTTGAGTAATTTTGGAAGTGACAACATCATTTGTCACATGTATCCTAAATTCACATGACAATTGGGTTGATCTATCTGTGTTAGCTGGTGATTTTATTCAAAGGAAAAATAAACTTCTGGTATTTATAATGTCAAGAAGTAGTTTCACAACATGGAGTGAGATGCCTGCTTAAGCTAGGCTCCTATCCTCCCACAGCAATTGGAAGATTACTTAAGACAAGTATAGAAAACAATTAAAATATTGATTGAATATTTTGTGTTTCTACTTTGGTATTTTTTTTAAAACATTTCGTCAGCAACTGCGGTTAGGACTCCAAACATTAAGCATTTGCTAAACTCATATCCTATACATTCTTACATTTGTATATTCATCTGCAAACATTAATTAATGCAGAATAGCAAACAGATTAAAAGGAAGAAAATGTGTTTAAATACAAGTATAATGATTACTTTATTGGCCACAAACTGATACAATAGGAAAAGCAGTTATCGAGAGACTTTATAATCACAAAACATGTTAAAAAAAAAAAAAGGGAAAGAAAAGTATGCCCGATTTATTTCTTTCTAAATTTCTGAATGCTCTAGTAAACAATCTGTTTACAATGTTCTGTTACAAAATTAAACATCTTTTTAATATCTCACTTTGGCATACCTCTGCTCATTTTAAATTAAAATGTACCATTGTTTATCATGGGAAAATAATTTAAAACACTTATATTACACTAATGTTAATGCTGTCTGATATGTAGCTCCCTTACACCTGAATTTCTACCCTGGTTTTAAAAGCTTCCCTTTAGAACCTGTAAGCAACATTATTGAACCATGTCCCACTCCTGTGATTCTTTCCCAATTCCTTTCTCATTTTTCTCTTCTATTCATATTTGTCTCAAGCTTCTACTTATTATAGTCCTCTAAAACACTTTCATTTTTGCAGCATTTTGAGTCATTTGACATGGAAATGCACGTAAGTCTGAACCTGTCACTAGTCCTAAGCCATATTCTATGTACCACTGTCATATTTTCAACTATTACTGGGTTGTCTTTAAATGCTATGAAATGGCATAACAAACTGGGACCATTTCTTTCTCAACAAAGTTCTCTTAATTTCATTCTGTAATTTAATGACTGTCATTTTCCAGTTGCCATAGCCGAAACCATCAAGTGCATTCAATCCTGTTCCTCTCCATGGTTGCTAGTGCCAATCAGTCACGAAAAGTCTTTTGAATTCATTTTTAAAATTTGTTTAATATCCCTTAATTTTGTTTTGTTTAATTACCCCTTTGTATCACATATTGCTTTCACCTTACATTATATCCTTCACATCTCAAAATTGTAACAATCTATAAACTTCATTTTCAAATTTTACTCAAACTCTTTCTTACCTTTCCTATCCCCACCTTAACTCTCTTTAAACATTGCTATTAATGTAATATTGAAAATTCAAAATCCTTCCTCAGGAATAAAACATAATCTCTGTAGTGTCACATCTTAGAGATTCTGCAGTACGGCTTCCACCTTACTCTTCAACCCCAAATCTCCTAAATATTCTATATATAGACATGTTTGACAAATATAAAATAAATGTTTTTAAAAGGAATACATTTCTCTCTTGCTATTTTCAATAACTCAATATAATTTATATTGCAATATTTCAACATTCAATTTATATTCCATTAGAGAGTTGAAACAACCTGAGTTAGTTTAAGATTTCTCAATCCCAGCCCCTTTCCCCGAATTGAGTTTAGTTTTAGAAAGATAATATATTTCCAAGACAAGCATGCAGGAGGGGGAATGAATTATAGTACTTTACGGCATCTGTCAACAGAGGCATTTCTGCCGTCCTGCCTGATTCTCAGTTTTTAGCTTGTCTATATTATGCTAAAATCTCCCTGATTCATATGCACATGACCTATTCTGTCCTATTGACATTTTCCGTCCCACACTTTGATGCAAGTGAATCATAGATTGAGTGACATGCCAGGATGTGAGGATCTCTGAGGTTGCTTTAAAGATCAGTGTACTAAGACTCACCATGCGATCTTTCCCCACCTGGCTTCCTCCCACACACATTCAGGACTCTACTTGTCTTTTCAGGTGCATGAAACTCCTTAGGATATTGTTCCTATCCTGGAGCCAGGGTCAAGAAAATTGCAAGTTTTCTCCATTTTACACTCAATGGTATCTAGAATTTCATGACTTGCTTTTCTTCATTGGCTTCTATCCTAGAGCAGAAAATCGTTTTGTTTTTTCTTAGTGGATGAGGGAGAACCCCGTAACTTAAACAAATTCACTGCCGGTAAGACTTTTGTTTAAGAGTCTTTATGTCCCTGAATACCACTCGTTTGTGGATGGTATTCACAATCCATCTCAAATATCTACCAATAGATTTTCTTTTATCTCTGCTTTCTTCACATATGAACCCTCCTTTGTAACCATGAGCATAGAATAAGCTTCTTCCATGAATAAAAACTAAAGAAGGCCAAAAAGAGTGACGTCAATCTGACAAGATAGCAAATAATTTAAAAAATAGTCCAAACTTATATTATTTTATATTGATTTGTTTCACATAAAGAACATTTTCCTTCTAATCATAGCAGGTTAATTTACTGGCCATTGTGCCTACTTTGAATTTGACTTATTCTTCACTTGCACTCATTTGTATTCCTTTCCCTTTCAAAAAAGCCTTGAAATTGTATTTCTTCTGTAAAGTCTTCTATAAATACTTCAGATAATAGTGATCACCTTTTTTCATATTTCTTATATCATATGAGACTGCTTAAATAATCTCACAGATTTCCTTTATAACATTTGCCTTCTGATATTGGTTCCAGGTGACATGACTACTCTGAATATACCCCCAGTCTGTAGGCACCAGAAGACAACAGGATTATCCCAAAGATAAATCAGATAGGAAGCCTATATTAAACATATGGCTTCCTCAGAAGAAATGTATCTGTCTCCCAGGTATATTTATATGTCTTATTTTTTGGTAAGAACTCTGGATCCAGCTTCTGTTAATATTTTTCTTATTGCCTAATTTTCGGCTACATATTTAAGTTGTATAAAGAGAACAATTAAAACAAAAAAGGTGCAGTTTATTTCTGAGAGAATAAACGGTTACTGATAAGGATTAACATTATACTGGCTCCAAATGTAGTTCTTAGAATAGAAAATGATTTAAAACTAAGGCACATTTGCATTATAGTTATTATCAGGTTAAAACTGTGTTCCTAAGTCCTTGCTTATTTTCTTTCTTTAATGGGTGCAAACTGTGTAGGTCAGGTAGTCAGGTAAAATCTTCACTGCAGGAAATACAAATTTTAAATCTTTCAAAAGGCATTCCTTTTTATTCCCTGTAATTAGACATCTAATTCTTCTGGGGTTTATATTCTGCATGTAGTGAGGCAGAGAGAAGTAAAGTTGTAAAATCAACTATTTCCATTTTACTTTAAATGTCATTAATTCATATGATCTACCTTAGAAGTATTTAACTAGAAATAAAGAACTCAGGGCAAAATCAGCTGAATAACTAAAATGACAGAGTATTTTAATCAGTACATGCAAGATTTTTTTTAAAAAAGCTCACCAGTGTGGTTGAATAATTTAAACTATTTTGTAAATACTACACACCATAACTTATCTGTCATTGTCTTTAGAAATATATGTGTACATGAAGGATTTTAATTTTCTTTTATGATGCAGAATAAAGAGATGGAATGATAGAGAGTTTCTTTTCTTTATTTTTGTGGTTTTTGAAATGTGTTTCAAAAGGCATGAATACAACCAAAGTTTTGGATATCAAGATCTTGGGGGCAGGAATGGATTTAACTGCTAAAATGTTAAGAATATTCATTGAAAAATGTATTCATGAACTTTATGTACAAATTAGTATTTTCTAAAGTGAAAAAGATTTTTAACTAATTTTCTCTAGCTGATAATGATAGAGATATGGATAAAATATTTACATTAATAGCTTAATAATAAATGATTTTAAACCTGGAATATTTCAACAAATACTGTACACCATATGTTCCAAGCAAGTATATCAATCTTTGACATATTCTATAATATGCATTCAATGTTGTATATAATAACTACATATGAATCATGTTTTATATAAAGAGACAATATACCTTCCATTCAAACCCCTGTGGTAAACATATATTTAGTATGTATTAGGATATAAATAAAACTGGAATAAATTTTCATATGCAAACAAGAAACATCATCATCAACCACAGCTCACATTCTCTGATTTTGAATACATAAAATGGGGTATTCAAATCAAAGAGTCAAACAAATATACTCTCCTAAATAGTTATAGGTTACCATGTAACTATAATTAGTTAGAAGATAATTATTATTAGAAAATCATACTAGTTCTGTACTGTGGCAGAAACCGGTAATTAACTGGCAGTATAAAATATTCCCATTTCTATACTTATATGAGCTTTGGATAGGCCCATGGGCATTAGATAAAGTTGGTTTTCTCACCCTCCCTCGCAGGTATTGCTAGACTTTGATCTCATGTGGATTAGCGTACAAGCTATGTGTACAGCCCAAATCGTGGCCTTAAATGGACAAAATGTGTCATTCCCTTCAGCAACCGCAGTGCAGTTGTGATGCTGAGAACAAAAACAGCCATTTGGCACTATCTGTTTGATATGACAGAGCAACAAGAAAGAAAAATCCTGGGTCCATGAGCCTTGGAATTTTTCTTTCCAGCATTGGACCAGCCTCCTGGACACACAGGGAGAAATACATTTCAACTTGTTTAAACCATTATATATTTTCATGTTCTTTTTACAAGTTACTTATTTTTATACTAGATCATACATCTTTGCTATTTATTCCTTGCCACACCTGAATGATATAATTATTTCATATGACTAATAATAGTTCAAAATACCATTTTTCTTACCCTCCATGTGAGAGACATGGTAGTGCTTAGTGAAACTCGAATGGATCTTCATCCTTGCCACATGATTATAGGCATTTAAGAAATAACAATAAAATATTCAACTTTAAAAATTAATAATTTAATTGGAAAATTAGTTTCTTAAGACTGTGTTTACATTTTACATTTTCAATTAGCTTACCCTCCATCACCCTTTACAAAAAAGCCAACATCTTCTTGCTGCCATATTTATAGCTCTATCCTTCTTTATTTTTCCCCAAGTACTTATCAAAATATAATGTTTATTTATTAGTATATGTATTAGGGCTCTACTGAGGAAAATAAAAACAAGTTTTGTGTGTATGTGTGTATAGAATATATATATATATATGAATTGTATGTGTGAGATACACACACACACACACACACATAAAATGAGGAATTTATTCAAGCAATTACGAAGGCTGAGAATTCCATGACCTATCATCTGCAATCTGGAGACTCAGGAAAGCCAATATTGTGCAAAAGCCTGAGAATCAATGTTGTAAATTCTAGTCTAAGTCCAAAGCCCAGGCCTGAGAACCAGGGGGCTAATGTGTAAGTTCTAGTTCAAGGGCAGGAGAAAATCAGTGTTCCAGCTCAACAGTGGGATAGAGGGAAATTCTCACTTTTTTTACCTTTTTGTTCTACGCAGTTCCTCAGTTGAATGGATCACGCTCATCCCACTTGGGAGAGAAATCTGCTTTAATCAGTTTACTGATTCTAATGCTGATCTTTTCCAGAAACACCTACCCAGACACTCCCAGAGATAATGTTTAACCAGATATCTAAGCATTCCATGGTAAGATGACAAATAAAATTTACTGTCATGGCATATTGTTAACTA
This sequence comes from Avahi laniger, assembly GCA_963575035.1. Taxonomy (NCBI): domain Eukaryota; kingdom Metazoa; phylum Chordata; class Mammalia; order Primates; family Indriidae; genus Avahi; species Avahi laniger. Next base: position 118,111 of record CAUYSK010033754.1, on the reverse strand, counting down.
TCTGTCTTCTCCTTACCACACCCACACTCATGCTAGTAAAAACATTTTATGATTTCACCATTGCTGTGTCTTCTGCACTTAAAATAAGTAGCAAAAATACTCTCTCAATATTTAAGAAATGAATAGAGATAGATGGAATGAAGAAAGAAAGAAAAGGAATGAGAATCAAAGACATATGAAGCAAAGAGAATAAAAGAGAAAAAGGAAAAGTAAGAATATTAGTTTCAAGATTCAAGAAGATAAATTTATTTGAAATTACTTCTGAGTATAAGGAGAAAAGGGATTAAAAATATAGAATATAAATGCCATTTAATCCAGATTGGCAAGAGCACAAGACACAGGACTAGACTGCGATGTGTTCAGTTGAGGTGACAAACGGACAGAATACAACTGACTCTTGAACGACACAGATTTGGACTGTGCAGGTCCACTCACATGGGCATTTTCTTCTGCCTCTGTCACCCCTAAGACAGAAAGTCCAACCCCTCCTCTTCATCTTCCTAGGGCTACTCAACATGAATATGATCAGGAAAAGAATTTTATGATGATTTACATCCACTTAATGAATAGTAAATTTAATATTTTCTTTTCCTTATGATTTTAATAACATTTTCTTTTTTCTAGCTTACTTTTTGTTAAGAATACAGTATGTGATACATATAATATTCAAAATATGTGTTAATCAACTGACCGGAGGGGGGGGGCAAGGGCAACATAATTAACCTAAACATTTGTACCCCCACAATATGCAGAAATAAAAAAGAATAAATAATAAAAAAATAAAACATGGACTACTGAAAAAAAAAAAGTTACACATAGACTTCTGACTGTTCAGGGAGGGGTGTCCCCCAACTCCCATGTTGCTCTAGAGTCAACTGTGTACTTTCATCATTATCTGATGACCTTGATGCGCTTTTGTTAGTCAATTGGTTTTTAGTTTGTGGTGGTAGTATTTACCACCACCAACAACATAATTATAAGTATGGTATAATGTCATAGTGTATAAATTCTAAAGTGCCCTACATAGAGATATTCATTGAAGATTGAGAAATAAATATAATCACCAAAAGAGAAGTACAAACAGAAAAGTCAAATAACAAAATATTTGATAAGTGAATACAATTACCATGAGGAAAAAATATAATCAGTGAAAAAGAAACAAACAAATTAAAGCAAGAAAAAAATTATGATTATATACTATGATGAAAATGACAAAAATTGATGGGGAAAAATTTTTTGTTAATCTTGTCTCCTAGCATTATCTTTACCACCTTAGCAAAGAGCTTAGCAAAAAAAGGAAACTTGGTAAGTTTAAATAAATGAATGGAGTTGAACCAATGTGGAAAATCTGTAAAAGTCTTCTAGTAGGTAGGTTAAAACTGACAAAACACAGCATTATATTTTATGATTCATGGTAATTTAAAAGGAAATCCATGTAAATAAAATCATGGTGATAGTTGGTATGTGTTTCAAAAAGATAAGTAGTACACAAAAACAAAGATATTGGATTGGTATAAATCCTTTGAAGAGTGGTTCTTAAGCTTGATAGACAAACCATACAGTATGTTCAAAGGCTCTAATTATCTACAATAGTCAGCAGAAGTGACATGTAGAAAACATGAGGCTATGTGTAGCTAATGACCAAATTAGAATTAATCAATTTTTATTATTGCATTGTTAATTTATGAGAAAGCTCATAAATTATTTGTTCTATAATTGCATATGAAGCAATTTTAAAATGAAAATGTTTTTCAGTCAATCCCTAATGGGTCCATTGAAATAACTCCTTTTAAATCTTCATGATAGCAAATTGTGTTAATTGGATGTGTGCTTTTCACAGCTACGCAGGAATTCCTAAGACTCATGAAATGTGCTTCAGATGGGGAATTTACCTGTTTCAGAAGTTCAGTGCAACAAGGATATATTCAATTTTAATCAAATGGTGTTTTGAGATTAAAAGCAAGATGGTAAGTCCTTTTTCTCTATTTAAAGCTTCCAAGGACTAACTCTTCCTTTATAGTAATATCCCAGGCCCATAGGTCTCAATTGCTTTTTTCAGTTCAAATTTTAGGAAAAGTGGACTTGTGCATAACCTTTTGTCACCTGACATGTTGTCATGAATGATGTTCATGACATTCTCAGAAATTCTTAGTCTTATATCTAGATCAATTAAGATCAATCAATTGATCAATCAATCAATTAACAATTAAGTTAATTTTGAAGAGTTTTAAAATTTCTTTATCAGTTAATATGGCTTCTTAAGTTACCACTTTCTTTCAATAGCCCATTTTAAAAAATAATTCTGTCTAAGATACTCTGATAATCTCAAAGTCATTGCCTTTATTGTCTAGAATATAAGTTTTATGTATTTTTCATTAAACTGAAACAAGCAGATATAGAAAATGAGAATAGTTGAAGGAGAATTGGAGCAGCCAATGAAGTAAGGAGATGACCTTGTTTTTTTCAATGAAATACACTTGGTGATATCAGAGACTGGGAAAGAGAACAAAAGGAGTAAGTGGGCTCAAGGACTGTCAGAGCAGGGAATACAATGGGTTCTGAAGAAAAGATGTACAAAAGTATAGGCATTTAGCAAGGAAAACTCTACTGGGTCCAAAGCCTCTGACAGTCTAGAGATAACAAGCAACACAATTTGCTAAATTAGAGAAAAGCTAGATAATAATGATAGAAAGTCAAAAGGGTGCTCACATTTGAGTGATATTAAATGTGTCCTTGAGATGATTGATAAGTGTTTCCATGTATGTGTAAACAAACAAAATACTTTTGAGGAAACATTCTTTAATATTTCTGTCAGATGAAAAAAAATGTCTGTATCTTCCCTATTATTAAACATCATGGCCATATATTTGATGTTCTTTTATTGTTTTAAGTGAAATCTGCTTCTTAGGAATAAGGTACCAATTTAAATTAATTTCACATTTCTGCTTCTGAAAAATCTAAAGCTTGAATAAGTCAATAAACTCATAAACCTGGAAGTGCTATCAAAGTAGCTAAGTTCTGAATCTGCTCCTCTCTGTGTTTTTGTGGGGGGAGGGAGAGGAGAGGGGGTGATTTCCCCTTATTTGGTAAACAGGAGATGGCAGTATCTGATCATTATTTAAAAATAAAGTAATTGACCTTATTTAGCACTTAAGTTCAAAATATACAACATACACAAACACAATGTCCTCTATCATTTTCAATTTAGAGTATAACATTATGTTTAATTTGACAAAGGCATTAGAAAGAAAAATAAAGACCACATTTACCTTTTTTCATTCATGCAAGTCGCTATGAACCAAAAAAGGATGTATGTTTATAAACTCAGATGATGAATAAATTAAAATGTTTAGAGAGTAATAAAAACTAAAAGGTAAACCTATAAGATCCTATACTTTTAGTAAGGTTGTCCTCTTTATTGCATATAATTATAAATTTGATGAATAAAATTCTAATTTATTTACTACTATTGATGCCATTTAACAATGATTTAAAATAAAAATAAAGAGTTAAATCTAATGATACTTGTTAAAAATTAGCAAAGAAGGAGCAAAAACTGGAATAAAGTAGGAACAGTTTTGCCAACCAGCTTTGCTATTTCTGTCTTTGTAAGTTAATGCGTATTATTAGCTGTGGGACACATTGTTGATAGTCTCACAAAATAGTTTGCCCTTGATTTTTCTTGCTAAGTCTCCCTCTGTAGAAACTAACAATGCCAAGTCCTCAAACAATTGCCCTTTTCACTAGAACATGAATCACCTTCTAGAAGCAGGGGATGGGTGAGTGGGAAACTTCTGAGGTTGAGTTTTCTCCCTGATGAAAAAAGAAAGTCACATATGGAGGAGATGGGCTTTTCCTGGGTTTTTGCTCTATACCTAATGAGAACATATTATCCGTCTTTTCATGGCTGTGTTACAAATGACAGAAGAGAAAGAAACCACAAAATTCACAAGAAAGCAGATCCAGGTATTTTATAATTTTACAGCAGCTGAAGGCTAGCTACAAAATTTTGCAGGTCCAGTACAAAATAAAAATTAAAAATTGAGATCTTTCCTTTGTGTAACAGGTTAAAAATGTTATTAAAGGTAATAAAGTATTACATTTAAAATAAAATATAGATATTTTTAAGATGTAATATTTAAAATGAAATATTTTCCCTTTCTCTTGTGTTTTCCCTCTTGATTTGTCATGTTTTCTATTTGCTATTTTCTGCACTTTTAAGTAAAGAAAAACTACAATGTTAAATGATTAGCATAACCTTTATCATTTATTTTTGTATTGCGCAATTCCAGTTTTAATTGCAAATCAGTTCTTATTTAAAAGAAAGTTTGGCCTCTTGGGGCTGTCTGTACCCCCACTTAATCGTAGATGTGACATGTTAACCTTATACTTGCTTTGAGATTTGCTGACTCTCACACATTACAGATCCACTAGAATTCTGTGTTCATGGGTATTCGTGGATATCTGTATGAATGTATGGCAAGGGATAGCAAGCATGCATATTGCATGTCTCCACTATTTGCATGCTTTTGCACCACAGTATATCACCTTCAATACACAAGTTCCAAGATAAAAACAAGGTTTCTTAGATAGTGACAGCACAGCATTAAACCAAGCTCTGTGACTCTTCACAGTATGGGGCCTTATATGACTGCAGGTCACACACCTATAAAACCAATTCTAATGCTGAATTTTATCCTGAAACTATGCTCAGAATTATACATGAGTGAAAAAGATCAAGCCCTTTTGTTTAAGCCTCTTATAGTTAACATACTGGATAGTCTCCATTTACCCTCCAGATCCAATCTCCACAATCACTACTCTTGTCCAAACTTTTATGTGTCCCGATAATTAAATATTTGCATGTTGAATTACTTGGCAATGTCTGTATTTGTCTGCTGAAGACCTTAGGCTCCTGGTATAGGCAGTTCTTATATCTAGCACTAGGTGCCAGAAATAGCTTCCTCAGCATGTAAGGACTAGAGATCATAAATTCTTCCTTGGTGTTACTATTCCTGGGTGCCTCACAATTTCTTGTCTGTTCTCCTAACCCTTCCCGTGCATTTGTAAATGATCCTTTCGTTAACTCTTTCTAATCTTTGACTGTGCCAACCCTTTGCTTTTTGGATCCTTAGTGATACAGCTGGAGATACTAAGCAGTTCATTAAGCCAAAAACATCCTAACTGCTGTAATAATCTTACTCAGATACTAGCAATGCCTTCCAGCCAAAAGAACACTGTGCACACACCCATATTCAAAGTTGGATGTGGTAGCTCGTTGCAAATGAGAGCATGATACATTGAGAATTATGAGGCGTCTCACTGAAATGTTAGACAAAACTTATCATAAAATTTGGGCTTGTGTTAGGCAGTTTGGGGGATGGCTCATGAAAGCAAGATTTGTTCTGGATATGTGGTAGTAGTAGTAAAACTAAGATTGTATATCTTAGTCAGGTGATCTAGAAGGAAGAAAATGGGAAATTTTCATTGGAAAGAACCAGCAGTCTGGAAAATGGAATGTTTGGTACTTAACGGGGTTTTGATCAGTGAATTTTTATTTTTAGCTTTTTGTCTCATTTCACTGTGCGCACCGTGAACTTGTCAGACACTGGTGTTCTGTGAGATTGTTTACATACAACAAGAGGCACTAAAGCCTAACTGTGCCTGCCTGATACCTCCTGACAGCACCAAAGTCTAGCAATCAGAGTGAGGTCTGTGTCCAGCTATGAGGAGCTGCCTTTTTATTTTTTCTCACCACTCACCTGTTTGATAATATCCTGTTAATATTCTGATGTTCCATTCAAGCACTGCAAACTCTATTAAGACATTCACAATTGATTATTCCCTTTCTCACACATAATATTTCCTTTCTTACTCTCTTATACTGCAAATTTGCTTAGATGAACATCAACTCTTTATAGTGCTTAGCTTGCTCTCCTCAAATTGTAAATTAATACAAATTAGTAACTGATTATATGTTTCTTTCTATTTTCCAAAATGCAGTGTTTTGTATACAGCATATATGTGTGTGTGCGTGTATATGTGTGTGTGTCTTAATGAATGCTTTTTAAATGAATGGTGATCATGCTCACAAAAATGTTGCAGATGGCTTAAAAAAGATGAGACACTGCCCTTTAGTAATAAACATATTTACACAAAACTTTCTTGGTAACATGAAATATGTACATTCATTTCTCTCATACACTAAATTGATTACTAAATTTATAGAATTAAAACAAATCATGCTATTTTTTGACTACTACATGTTCTGCTATATATGGAATTTCTGAGGGTTTGATTCTCAATAGGAAAGATAAATATCTGGAGTAATATTGCTCAACCAATATGTTAATTCTTTAATGTTTTGATTTTAACAGGATGTAGGCTTATAGCATCTAATGGAGAATATTGTTCTGTTTGAAATTGTTAACATAATGAGCCCGAACTAATAAAAACTGTGCTTAACATTATGGTGATACTTTCTGCAAAGCAAGTGAGTTAATGTTTGCTATTTATAAATATGTACATATGGTTCACAGCATCAACACCCGGTTAAAACCCAAAGGGAAGACACAAATGCATTGCCACTCATGTCTAAATAAGTGCTTAATTATATTTACATGGGTGCCTGATAATGAAAACTATATCATTCATTCCTTCCCATTTTCATGCATAAACCATCTTGCGTGGTTATCTGCTTTTACTAAGGTTTTCTTAGAGTCAAATGGCTCCAATATGTACTATATTATTTGGATGCAAATATTTTATGTCTTTGTATATTGCCAAATGTTAGACATAATATGTATTTATTTATATATTTAAGTTTTGACACTCCAGTTCTTTCTTTTTTTTATACAAACTAACTTCATATTTAAAGCCAGCAAAAGCAGAAAGAAGTAGCAGAACTCTTCCCCTTATAGACACTATGCTGAGTTGTCAGAGCAAGTAAAAGGCCATGGTAATCAGAGAAATTTGAATGCTAATCACTCTGGGATAGGAGATTTAATAAGATTTTTGGGAAGAAAATAGAGCCCTATTTGCAAATATGATATGTATGTACCCCACAAGGAGTTCTTACAAATCTCATTCCCATTCCCGGGCAACAGAAAAATTAAAAAGCCACAACACTCTCCAAAGTGTGTGGTTTTGAAGGTGGAAAGAGAGAGAACTTATGTATGGGAAGTGTTAATGCAGCTGTGCTGTATCAAAGTAAATGGTGTATCTGAGCATGTTGTAATAAAAATCCTGGATTAAACATGAATATACTAGAAATAAATACCATGACTACTATGGAAACTTACTGTAGAAGAAACGTAAGTAAACACAAACAAGAAGAATTAAAAATGTTATATGTTTTAAAAAGATGACTGGCAGAAAAATTCCCTGAAATGCCTCACATGACAAAATTAGAACCTTGTGCTAACATGAGCTCAAGATCTGAACGATGTTTTAACAGAACAGCTCAATGAGATGAAAATAGAGATTACAGGGTAATTATAAGCCATGAGGAGCTCAGAATTCACTGATAAAAATCTAATCAAAGGCATAGAGGAAGACTTTTAGATTATTAAAATTAATATGGAGGAAAAATTAGAAAATAGACTAAGAAACTGGAAAAATAAAAAGTAATATGGAGGCAAGACTAATATCTTCCAGTATAATAAATGACATAGAAATACAATTTTTATGCATAATAGAAGAAAAACATCTAAAATGAAAAATGAAACAAAAATATGTTATATAGCATACAATATTTTAAATAGAGCTCTCATAAGATATATATATAATGGTTACATTATAGAAATTAATTGATAAACATAAAGTATCACATAGAAAATCCCTGTCATCCAAATCATAGGCAATGGTGTTACTCTGACGCTTCACAGTTATGTTCAAGAGCAAAATATAAGGAAATACAACTTAAGCTAAGATATGGTCCATTATGTTATACTCAGCTTGCCATTAAGAGATGGAAATTCTGAAATATGAAAGGACTGAAAGAATCTCTCTCTTGCTGTTGGGAACAGGATGTTGTCGGCCCCGTGTGAGTCTCAAGCATTGTTCCCTCTAATCTTTTCAGGTGGTTTTTCCTGGATTTGAGTAGTTTCCTCACACACATGCACTGAAATACACTCATCTGAATATCTGGGATGGAGTCTTTAGAAATCCTTGGAGTTTTCTTCCTTTACAGTTCTCTCTTCCCCTGTTCTCTTCTTTCTGAAAGAGAAGACTCCAGCTGTTTTTGCTTCCCTGGACTTCCAGCTCTGTCTCCTTACCTGGAATAGACAGACTGAATTCCTCCTTCCTGTGCCATGGCCTACAAACGTTCTCTAAGCAATAAGTTGGGGAAATCATTAGGCTTACCTTGTCTGTTTCTTTTTCTCACAGTTTGAGAAAATTCAGGAAAAGTCAACAATATCTTAAAAGCATGACTGCTAATGAAACAAACTCTGCAGGAGTAAAGTTTGCTGTCATCTACCAATCAAGGTATCACAATTATCTGGCATGCTTGCTGAGAGAAAAGCAGATATGGACTGTGCACTAGGAAAAAAAAATTTATAAATATCTTCTATGACCATGTGAATAGTTTAAAAATAAGAATATATGAGCATACCTTAGTTGATTTGATGTGAAAAATTATTTATAAATATTAACCAATTCTTTTGCATTACCTGCCTCTATTACTGTCAAAATAAAATGTGTTAAATAAAATGTTAAAAGTAGTCAACCCTATATTTCAATATTCAATTTTAAAATATCTAAAGTTAGTATTTAACATTAAAGAAACATCATATATCAGCTAAAAGAATGACTAACATTCAAAGATGAACTAAGTGGGAGGTTTTGCTCTTTTGGGGGAGAGGGTTAGTGTGTCCTCGTCTAAGCAATAGTTGCATTATGTTTTATGGAAGCATGATATTGCTAATGTTTTTTGTTTGGAAGTTAAATAAAGTTAAATGATTAAATATGAATGCTGACTTATTACCTTTGCACCATTGTCCAAGTATAAAGTTCTGTACATTCTCTAAACTCTCATTTCTATATAGTTCATCAGAGATTTAGATTTGGTCAATGTGTTACTACTTTCAAGAGTTTTAGAAAGAAGAAGTTAATTAGTGGCCACAATCCTTATTAAAGATGATGATGATGGGGCGACATAGGTGGCATTTAGAGCTCGGCTTATTCTCTCTCCTTGCACACTGTGTCCAGGTCCCAGAGTGGTAGCTCAGCAGAGGTGGAGACCTCCATGGAACTTTCCATGAAATCTCTCTCTTTGGAGTTAGGCTTTTGGAATATACCTTCATCATAACCTGTGTAAAAATTTAAATATTTACAAGACAAAAATCCTAAGTAAAAAACCCACATTCCATAATATATGTGTGTTTGTGTGTGTATATATATATATATCATTACCTAATATGTATTTCATGCATTCATTTTATTTATTTTCTGACTCTGCCACTAAAATGTAAGCCTCTTAGCACAGGAATTTTGGCCTCTTTTGTTAACTGCACATTTCCAGTGCCTACAACAGAGCCTGATACACAGTCATCATTCAATATATTGTTGCATATATTGTTAAACATGCATATATAAGTATATATCATACATTGAATAACTGGTATTGATTATTTAAGAAATAAATTATAATAGTATATTAGATAACCTATTCAAGAAAAAATAAATTTATATTGTATCTAAAATCAAATAGAAACAAAATTTTTGTTGGATGAAATATGACTGAGTGAGCAGCTAAAAATCATAATGAGATCTTTGAAATGTTTTATGTGTTTGACTATTTTTTATGGCTTCTTTCTCCTTGCCTTTGGTCTTACATATATTTAGTTGGCCAAGTATTTTTTAATAGTTCTTGTTAAAAAAAGATAAATTAGAAAAAAAAAACAGTAAGGCAAATTAGGACTCTGCTTCAATCAAAATAAATCCTTTATCAAGGTTCTACTTAACATCTCTAAGGAAAGTAACTTGATAATTTGACTATAAAAAGTAGCTCCAGGTACAGTATTATAAATACTGCTTTACAGTAGTATAAATATGTCTCATAAAGGCTATGAGGTTTGCTCATATTAGACGATTGTCAATAAAGTTAACAAAGTTTGGAACAAAGTCATTATGTCTACTATTTTAGTTATTTAGTAGTTTTTAGTAATTGACACTACTAATTTATCTTTTGTCATTCTTAATACAATTAATGCCTGAAATTCCACCCATATCATTTGTTTATGATATTATGTAACTCACTTGTGGCATTATATCTAAGTAAATTTGTTTTTTTTTTTTTCTTGTTTAATATTTGTTCTTTAAAATTTACCAAAATTGGACCAGAAAGGCTATAGATGACAAATGCACATGAAAAATGACACGTCATCTGTCATCGAGGACATTCAAACTAAAATAATAATTGAGTTTTAATCTATCTATCCACATTTTTTTAGGAGAATGAGGAATTCCAAGAAGTAATGTTGACTCTGACAAAAGAATCTAACTATATTACCGGTATTGGAAAGAAAGTCACTGAAGGTGGTTATTGAAAACGGTGCTGACCTAAGTGATATTAGAAGTGAGTTGAGTCTGTAAAACCAATGGCGACAGGAACCATGCATAGCACTGTACACCAGCTGATAGATTTCTAGTGGTGGTACAGGGTAACGATTCTTATACAAATATACATGTATACTAAGATTTTAAAAAATGAAGTAAAAGAATGGAAGATGGAAGGATCCAGGATTCTCACTGATAAAGCAGGAACTTAGAAATAAGCAAGGGGAAAAATCTAGAATGACCCTTGTGGTAATGAAATTGATTTGGATAGATTTGGTAATGTCAGTATGAACTCTCGTTTAGCTTAATATAGATACAAATTCGTGTGTGTGTGTGTGTGTGTAAATAGATAGATCTATATAGATATAGATAGATAGAGGGAGAGATAGATCTCTCTCCCTCTCTTTGTCTCTCTATCTTAAAAAGACACATGCATAATCACTTTTGTCCAAATGATACAGCATAGAAAGCAGGGAAAATGAATAATTTTAAAGTGGTAAACCTGACAAACACTGTCTCAGCCAGACTGTCAAGGTTAATATTAACAGTGACAAATCATGCTTATAATATGAAGCCTTGTGATATGATGAAAATGACACATTCCTTTGTGGTCCTCCTCTAAAAACTTATAAATCAAGTCTAATCATGAAAAAAGTCATTAAAATTTCAAATCCTATTGTACAAAATATCTGACCAGTACACCTTAACACCGTCAGTCATCCAATAAAAGGACAATCTACAAAACTGCCTCAGCCCAGAGGAGGAGTCTAGGGAGACATGACTACCAAACGTGAAGTGTGTCTTAGTCATTTGGGACTGCTTTAACAAAGTACCATTGACTGGGGAAGTTGTAAACAGCAGAAATTTATTTCTCACATTTCTGGAGGATGGGAAGTCCTAGATGAGTGTGTCAACATGATCAGTGCTGGCGAGGGCCCCCTTTCAGTTTATAGGTTGCCATCTTCTCCCTGTACACTCACATGACAAAAAGAAGATGAGAGAATTCTCCGGGGTCCCTTTTATATCAGTACTAATTCCTTTCATCAGGGCCCCACTCTCATAAACTAATCACCTTCCAAAAGACTTCACTTCCTAATACTATTACGTTGGGGTTAGGATTTCAACATACGAATACTGGGAGGACAAAAATATTCAGACCATTGCAATGTAGTATTGAATTCTGTATTGAATTCTGGAATACCAAAAACATTAGATAAAAATTGAGAAAGCCAGAATAATGCATGGACTTTGGCCAATAATCTTTTTTTAATTACCAAATAAATGTAAAAGCTGAATCCAAAGAAGGTGTCATCAAATGCAAAAATGTTTCCCAAGAAATATTAGGAATACACAGAGTTTATATATCATAATCTTTTTAATTTGTCATACTCTATACCTGATACATATTTTTATGCATTACTGATTAGCATGTAATTTAATGAAAATTGTTGTGATAGAAGGGAAAGTGCAACAATGCCATGTGATAATTTTTGCCTTTTATCATTTATTTTTTTTTGAAAATTCATAAAATCCACTATCATAGCATTAGTCAAAGAGGTAGCATAAATCATAGTAAGTCAAATGACTTCACTGAATCCTTTTATTGAAAAAGTAGAACAATTATGCTCATGTGTTTTTCTGGTAAATATAGTATCTTTGTATTCTGAATTATAGCAAAATGTGGTTTTTTTAAAGGCACAAAAGAACAATCGAAAACGTTTTACGTGAAAATATACAATGTTTTGTGGAAATTCATTTTAAAAATCAAGGATTACATAGATTTTTCAGAAAGTAAAATATCACCTGTGTCCAAGGAACTGCAATTTACACATTTAATTCATGACAGATCAATAAGGATTTATGAAGTGAAAATCAATACCATTAGCAATTTAAGTTTTTAAGGGATATAAGATTTTTCATGGAACTGTTGACAATGCTGGATCCACTTTTTGTCATAAAATAAACACTTCTTTAACCAGAAGGGATAAGCCATGGAAATTAATAATAGAAATAAAATATTACATAGTAAATCAAGCACATACACCCTGTTTCACATGTACGTGTGTTAATTTTTATGCAGATAATCATTGGTATATGGTGAAAAAACTCTTAAAAATGTGAGGGCTACCTCAATATATATATGGCAAAAACCCTCTCCCCTTAAAAAATTTCAATTATTTCATTATCAGTGAATTAATCTAGTTATTATCTAATTCCATTATAATTTGTTCTGCTTTAGTCCTACTCTGTAAAAGCAATAATATCCTTTTGTGTGTTGCAGAGGAGATCAAGGCTATGTCTTGCTTCCTGTCGTTGAAAGGCCAGTGAAGGCTTTCATTTGCAGGCTTCTTCACTTGCAGGTGTCTAAAAGACACTCTTGTGGGGGTTTTCTCATACCTGTTTTGCTCAAGAGCTCCCCTCAATTTTTTTTAATTCAACTTTTTAAAATTTTTGTTTAATATGGGTACATAATATATATATTTATGGGCACATATGTTGTTTTGATACAGGCATACCATGTGTAATATTCAAATCAGGGTAACTGGAGTATCCATTACTTGAAGCATTTATTATTTCTTTGTGTTAGGAATATTCCCTTTCCACACTTAATTATTTCCTCATTTTTGTTTACTAAAATGATGCAGGTCAATGAATAACATGCCATTAACCTGCTCATTTTTTTAAAATTTGTAAATATTCATGAGGTATAAGCACAATTTCATTACATTAATATATTGCATTGTAAGTGAAGTCAGGGCCTTCAGCGCATACATCACTGAAGTGACGCACATTGTACCTAGCAAGCAATCACCCATCACCCACCTTCCGCCCACCTCCCACCCTTCCAAATTTCTATTGTCCATTGGTCCACACTTGCTACCAATTATGTCTTTCCTTAAATATAAACACAAACAAAATATAAGCTTTGTAAAAACAGGCAAAATGCAACTAAAGTTATTCCCACTGTGTGTAAAGCAAAAGAAGAAGTACCTATAGAGGAACAAATAACAATACAATATATCATAACACAGTAAAAATACAATGATAAGAAATTGTTTTATTGCTTTATAAATTTCAGTCTTGTGTTTAAACCAATAGAAAGCCAATTTACCTAACTTAAACAGAAGCATAATTTTCAAAAGAATGTCTCTAATGCCTGAGAATTAAGTAAGATCTAGAATACATCTCTAACATCAAGAACTTTCTGAGTCAGAGGTTATTGCCGACACTATCGCTTCTGAATCTAGACACTCAGTCACCACCATTGTTGTCACTGGACACTTCTTGCTATTCTGGGCACTTCCTCCTAAAATATTGATTGTGACCCTCAGGTCAGCCACTATGTACTACTAAACTCCAATTGTCCCTGCACCTTTGAGTTCAAATATCAGATGGAGAACCCATTTCCCAAGCCCCAGATATCTGACTACAGCTTAAATACTAAAGAATGAGGAGAGTAGATATGTATTTTCAGTTGAAATATGTAGTTATGAGACTCTTTCTCAAGCAGTAAAAGTGTTCAGATGTGGTCTGACCAAATATTTCTGATTGATATTATAGTTCACAATTTTGGCTGTTCAACAAATGCATGAATATTTCTTGCCACAAATACATTTGGAGAAACAGATGCTGATGTCAGTCCAATGCAAATATCCTAAAAGATGCTGCACAGAAAAGAATTTTATTCCTTTGTATATACTGATTTATTTCAAGGTAAAATTGATTTCTATAAATTTAATCAAACAATAAACTAATTTAATCTTTTATTGAATTTGTACTATAAACTTATCCTCAAAGACATCTTAGTTAGCATTCATTATTTTATTAACGATGTGCTATTGATCAAATTGACTATAGGAACATCTAAATTTGTACCAAAATAAGATCAGCTGTAGGCATGAGATTAGTGATAATGGAATATTTCATAGAATATTTTATTCTTAAAAGAATTTACACATTAATGATAACTTCTGTACTGTCATGTGATGTTTATTTTTTCACAATCAAAAAATATTTTTACATATTTAGACGTACATCTGTAATCTGAGACTAGATGATTTCTGAAAGATAATTCAGACATGGTTCAGAAGCCCTTATTTTAAACTTTAGCTGATTGCTTATTCTTGATAGAGTAAATATCCCCAAGAACTTCATGGAGAGTTAAAAAAATTCTTCTTAAAATTTACTTGAATTCAAGAAGTAGGTTAAATGTATCTTCCTGTCTATAATCTATCTAATAAATTAAGTCAGAATATAATTCTATGGAAAAACTCCATTATTAATAGACAAAATGGATTTTAACATTCTTATAATTGAATAGATTAAATGTATAAATAAGAATGCACAAGACAAAATTGCTCACTTCATATAGTAATTATAAATCAGTATTCAACTAAGACAAAAAAGAAATTACCCAAATCCTGGGTGACTGCTATATACCTCTTCAAAATTAAAATCTCCTCCTCCCTAAAGATAACTACTATTCTAACTTCAGTAAGAAACACTTTCTTGTATTCCTTTATGTTTGTGGCATATATTGTTATATATGTATATATGTATGTATATGTAATATCTTCATATATTGCAATATATATTATAGGCTCAGATTTAAGTGTGACATTACTTTAAAAAACATGAAAGCTTAAGTTAATATAACTAAAATTAATACAATGAAAAGAAGAAATATATTGAAGAAAAGAACAAAATTCTGAAAATCATCACACAGTAATCTGAAGTTCAGAGTTCTACTTGGGATTTCAAACAATTTTTCTCATAAGAAAAGTGAAAAACAAGCAGAAGATTGAAGGTTTTATCCTTTTCACTTTCAGTTATTAGGGATTGATAGAGAGTATTTTTTTTGCTTGTTTTTTTTTGATTTTTAATGTTAACTGTGTCCTAAATTTTACACAATGTTCTAAGAGTTGAATTATCACTAATATTTTAACCCATATTCAATCCATAGTAGCTGAAATTTCCATGAGCATAGAGATAGGAATGGACAATTATCTGAGAAAACCTATAAAATGAAAATAGATCTATTGTCATTAAATATGAAATGTCTGATTTTGAATCAAAAGTTTATTTACTATATCTCAAACAAGAAGCAGTGCAATTAATCTAAGTATGCATCTAAATTATCCACACAGTTTTGCCATCTTAATGGTAACTTGTTTATGCCAGCAGTGAAGAAGCCTGAAGAGCAAGTGGCAATGAAATCACAAAAGGCATTTTCCACAATTTGTTGAGAATTGAATATTTTTCATTGCAAGAAGTGGTCCAAAGCTTGGAAGAAGTGGCAGTCATTTGGTTCAAGGTCTGGTGAACACAGTAGATGACAGCTTCTGTAGTTTGAGCAGCATTGTTTGTGCAACATATGGTCTAGCATTGGCTTGAGACTCTCTATTGGTCAATCTCAGCTGCTTAATCACAAACAATAGAATAAAAGGAGGATAGAGCGCTGTGGCACCACACTCACTCTGCGGGCACACTGAGAACTGAACTGTGGGATGGCTCCCACCACCGCCACAGATCCCTGCCTGGTCGGACCCGGAACTTGCTGGAGTCTGTGCAGAGTCATTGCACCAGACAACAGGTGCAGAGGGGATGGGGCAGCATCTAAAGCCCTCCTGAGCTCTTGGGTGCATGGCATCAGGTTTGTAGCAGGCTAGGGAGGAAGTGGACTGACTTGTGGCTTCCCTGAACTGTACCTCATGACTTGAAGCCAAGCACATCTCCCTTAGAGAACAACAGGATCTGAGCACAGGAGGACTCAACCAAGGAACACTAGAATCTAACTTGAGAGGATTTGGGTGACTGCTTCACCAGGTCCTGGGTGTGGAGTGGAAAACTCAGAAGTCCCCAGCCCAGAACTGACGTCCATTCACCTGACTTGGCATCTGTGGAGCCCCTGAGCCTGGGGAACAGACTGCTACTTGCTCGGCTCTGACTCTGTGCTCCAGGGCCCAGCTGCCTCCTACCTGCCTTGGTCCCTACCCCACCCTCCAGGTCAGATTAGCCCTACCTTCTGTATGGCCCTACTTCTGGCTTCTCAGCATTGCTCAGAAGTTCTGTTTCTGGTTTCTCTCCAGTCCCAGTTCTGAAGCTCTCATAAGGGAGTTTCATGCCCTACCTCTGTGCCTCCAGAACCCCCACCAGGCCTGATACATCATCTACAAGACTCCAGCACGGCACTTGGACCCCAAGATCCTACCCCAGAGCCTGCACCACCACCACATGGCTGGAAGAACTTCTCCAAAGTCCAACATAGTGCCAGGGACTCCCAGCCTCAAGCTGCTAGCTACCTGATTTGAGCAAATGTACATAGCCCAGAAACCATGACAACCACATCCAGCTGCTGCTATTACCTCTGTGGGGAGACCAATCCCCACAAAACCAGGCTCAGTGAAGCGAGTCTCACTCAGTTCCCAATTTGAGCATCCCACTATCTGGTGAACAACCCAACACCCAACCCAAACAGCAGTCAGCACAGGCTTGAGCAGAGGCAATCACAGGTGCACTGAACAAATCAAAACAGCTGCATTACAGGCTTCTAGTGCACACACTGCTCCTCTGTCACATCAACATTCCAGGGTAAAGGGGAGAAGAGAGCTATCTGGTGACCTCCCATTGCCCTAATCAAACAGGAGATTAGATTTTCCAGCAAGGAACAGGAACCCCACAAACCTATTAGCCCTGAGTTGAGAAAGAGGTCTCAGATAAGAAGAAATCAGCAAAACAACTCTGGCAACATGAAAAGTCAAAACAGATCAACAGCCCCAAGAGATCACAATGGAGCGATAGCAGTGAACTCCAATTACAAGGAAATTGTCAAAATGACAGAAATGTAATTCAGGATATGGATGGCAAATAATATGAATGGAATTGAAGAGAAAGTTGGAACACAACAAAAGGAAGTCAAAAAATATTTCAGAAAATTAATGAAAAAGTCACTAAAGAAATAGACAAAATTACAAAAGATATAATAGAACTTACAGAAATGAAAGAGTCATTCAGGGATTTTTAAAAGACAGCAGAAAGTTTCAGAAACAGATTAAATCAAAGAGAAGAAAGAATCTCAGAGCTTGAAGACAAGGCTCTTGAGCTAATCCAGTCATTTAAAGAGGCAGAGAAGAGAACAACAAAGGGAGACAAATCATAGAGAGATGTGGGATTATGCAAAGTGAACAAATATATACAAATTATAGGAACCCTGAGGGAGTAAAAGAAAGTGTCAGAAAGCATGGAAAATCTATTTAAGGGAATTATTGAGGAAAACTTCCCTAGTATCTCCAGAGATCCAGACATCCAGACACAAGATGGTCATCATAATCTGGGAAGATTCATAGCAAATAGGACATCTCCAAGACACATAGTAATCAATCTGGTCAAAGTCAAAATGAAAGAGAAAATTCTACAGACAGCCAGATGTAAGCAACAACTGACCCATAAGGGAAAACCCATCAGGTTAACAGCAGAATCCTCAGCAGTAATTTACAAGCCAAAAGGAAGTGGGACCCCATCTTCAATCTTCTTAAACAGAACAACTGCCAGCCTAGTATTTTGAATGCAACAAAATTTTAAGTTTCATATTTAATGGAGAAATTAAGTATTTTCCAGATAAGCAAACATTGAGGAAATTTGTCATAACTAGACCTCCCCTGCAGGAAGTACTCAGATCTGCATTATACATGGATCAGCACAAAAGACACCGACCAGTGTAAAACCACCTAAAAGCTAAAGGTGAAAGCCCAGATATCACAATGGCTCAAGAGGTAAACAAAGCAGTAAAGTTCTACCCAACGAGATGAACAAAAATCCACTGCACTTATCAATTCTTTCAATAAAGGCAAATGGCTTGAATTCTTGACTAAAGAGACATAGGTTGGCTGAATGGATCAAAAAATACAAGCCAAGTATCTGCTGTCTCCAGGAAACACATCCAACCCATAAGGACTCATTCAGACTCAAGGTGAAGGGATTGAAAACAATATTCCATGGAAACCAAAAGAGATCTGGTGCAGCAAATTCTCATATCAGATAACTTAGACTTCAAGTCAACAAACGTAATGAAAGACAAACATTGTCATTATATAATGGTAAAGGGAACGATTCAACAAGAAGACATAACAATTCTAAATTTTTATGGACCTACCACAGGTGCACCCCAGTTCGTAAAGCACAACCTGCTTGATCTAAACAAAATGATAAATGGCAACATTGTAAGAGCTGGGATTTCAAAACCCCACTGACAGAATGGGACAGATCCTTTAAGCAGAAAATAAACAAAGAAATAGTAGACTTAAGTAGGACTCCAGAGCAAATGGGCCTGACAGACATTTACGGAACATTCTACCCCAAAACTACTGAAAACACATTTTTCTCATGAGGTCTCAGAACATTCTCTAAGATTGATTACACCCTAGGCCACAAAACATCTCAACAAATTAAAAAAAATAGAAATTATACCATACATCTTCTCAGACCATGGTGGAATAAAATTAGAAATCAATTTCAACAGAAACACTCAACTCTACACAAAGCCATGGAAAATAAACAATCTATTGCTGAACAATTATTGGGTCAAGGAGGAAATTAATGTAGAAATCAAAAAACTCTTCAAACTAAATGACAAAGGGGATGCAAGTTACCAAAATCTGTGAGATTTGGCAAAAGCAGTCCTAAGAGAAAAATTGATAGTCTTAAAGGCCTACTTCAAAAAGACAGAAAGATCACAAATCAACAATCTAATGAATTGTCTCAAGTAATTGGAAAAGGAAGAACAAACCAATCCAAATCCGGAGGAAGAAAAGAAATAACTAATGTCAGAGAAGAACTAAATGGAATAGATTCCAAAAAAATTGTACAGAAGATTAATAAAACAAAAAGTTGTTTTTCTTCTGTCTACCACTGAAATAGTATACATTATACTTATTGAGTGTGAATTTACCCATCCCTTCCTCCCCTCTCTCACCCACTTGATTTCTGTTGAGTTTTACTTCCATATGTGCACATAAATGTTGATCAATTAGTTCCAATTCAGTACTGAGTACATGTGGTATTTGGTTTTTTATTCTTGTGTTACTTCACTTAGACGAATGGTCTCCAATTCCATTCAGGTTGTTACAGAAGATACTAGATTACCTTCTTTTTTATGGCTGAATAGTACCCTACATTATACATCTACTACATTTCATTAATCCACTCATGTATTTATGGGCACTAGAGTTGTTTCTATCTCTTTGGAATTGTAAATTGTGCTGCAAAAACATTTGAGTGCAAGTGTCTTTTTTTTAAACTCTTGAGTCTGGAAGATACAGTAAAAAAAGAATGGAGGAAAAGGAAGGAGGAGAATGAACATTTATTGAATAATATTATTTATTAGGCACATCACTGAATTTTCATCCATCTTATCTCCTTTAAAACCACAGCAAGAATCCCATTCTATAGAGGAAGAAATGAAGACTGAGTATAGGAAAAAAACTCAGGGTCCTGCAGCTACTAGATATGTAGCAGAATTGGGAATGAAGGTTAGGGAGTAGGAGATGGCTAATCATGAAGGGAAAAAGGATGCAGGGAACAGAGGCAGAAGAAGGCAAGCCGAGATCCTCACTGATCTCCATGATTTTGCGAAGATGGATGTGTTTTCTGGATTGGTGCTCCCAAGGGATTAATAACGATTTTTGGCCATACAACTTGTAGCTGTTAAGGTTAAAGTCTATGACAGTGAATTTTAAATGTATTTGAGATCATTTTCTATTTTCTGATGGCATTATATACAGCTATATAATGATTTCACTTCCTATGTTTTATTGATAATACTCTTTTCTGTCGATTCAAGTTAATCTAAAGTTATATTATAGATTCATATGACAAGCCTCAAAAATTCTGAACTTTTTTGCATTTTGGATCCCATAAGTGAAGATCCATGCCTAATATTGGACAAATGGACTTTGACATAAAGCACTGATTCTTATTTCTCATTAACTATGTAATTTATTCGCAGGACAAGGATAGTATGTGTGTTTCTGTGAAATTTTCTTCTGCATAGTTTTTTCTCTGGCCTTGTTGCTATGGGAACAGGATCTTTGCTTAATTAGACTCTTGGCCTCTCTAGCTCTCACCCTTTTATATCAACACCTGGCTAGCAGGCTTCTTATTCCAGGATATGGGTCGATAGTGCAAACAAATGTCACTACTTAGGTACATGGAAATAGAAATGCTTTTTGTCAAAGATATGCACATATAGCCAGAAAGTGTCTGTGTATCCTTGTAGTTAATATTTTGTTTCATCGTGAATTGTTTTCTTCCAGTGTCAGACCATCAGAAGACATAAGTTTAAGTATAAAATATAAGGAAAGAAATAGCTATAAGAAAAAGACACAAAAATATTACTATGGTGATGAAGTTATAAAAAAATCATGCAGTAAGTAGTCACCGTTGGTAGGTTTTTATAATGTTATTATTTTATAGATTGGTGTGAATAAAACAAATAGCTACTCTGTGTGCTAAGAATGTTCCTATTCATTAATAAACATGAATGTAAGGTCCTGTGCTCTCCATTTAACAAAGGAGGAAAGTGAGGCCCAGAGATATTAAGTTACTTGTCCAAGGCTGCACAGTATACAAGAGGCAAAAATATAAGGTCTAAGTCAGAAAATGTGTAAAGTGCCTACTATCGTTTCTAAAATAAGATGGCACCAGAATGTTAATTCTTTCTCTTAAGTGTTTAAGGAATAAAGATAAATAAAAACCATTTTTGCATTCAGGAATTCCAAAGCCACACAAAACAATGTATTAGTCTAGTTTTTTGCTAACCAGAAAAGAATTATTTAAAAAGTAAATGATGGAAACAAAGGAAACATTATCACACTGAAACATATTATTTAGAAACATAGATGGGAATCATTCTTGAAGCTCCATTAGATAAAAATATTTTACCCACTACAAATCTTTTTTCAACTTATGTCCAAGGAAATGCTATACTCTTCATGGAGCAAATATGTTGATTTTAAAATTTCTGGTGAAACTTTGCTGTCAAAAGGTGCGTAATTATTTGTTAACATTTAATGCCTATTTATAAACTAATCTACTCCATAGTTTTTGTCAAGATTACATGAGGTATTATATGTAAAGCACTTTGATCAGTGCGTGCTTGGCATACTATAGAAACTCAATACAGTTTTATTAGTAATATTATTGTTATTATTATTGTTATATCTTAGAGTATGACCTTTGGAGTTGAACATACTTGAACTTAAGCCCACAGTCTGCCATTTAACCGCTGTGTAAACTCAGACAAGTTACCAAAGCATCCTGAGCCTCAGTTTCCTCATCTGTCTTAAGGGCATAACGATATCTTACAAATTGTGAAGATTTCTTCTTCAACTAGACATAGCACATTTGTTCTCAAAGAGTGATTCCTGGCCTAGCATCATCAGCATCAACTGGAACTTACCAGAAATGTAAATTTTAGGATCTTCATCTTCAACCTTCCCCTATTAAATCGGAAGCCAGGGGTGGTACACAGAATCTTTGTTTTAATAAGCTCTCCTGGTGATTCTGACGCCTGCTAAAGTTTGAGAACCACGGACATAGCACGTGACTTGTTCTATAGCAGGTGCCGAATATGGATTAGTTTCCTTTTCCTAGGTACTGAGACACCATGATGAAAAAAGCCCAGTTCTTACATTCATAGAAATAACAATTAAACAAACATAAAATCATATCTTGAATTAAGCTTTTGTATATTTCTATTCCATTATCCAATTATCACATGAAACAAAAAGAAAATT
Organism: Avahi laniger; assembly: GCA_963575035.1. Taxonomy (NCBI): domain Eukaryota; kingdom Metazoa; phylum Chordata; class Mammalia; order Primates; family Indriidae; genus Avahi; species Avahi laniger. The sequence continues at coordinate 95,759 of CAUYSK010033754.1, read as the reverse complement.
TTTTCACTTTGTCCAAAACTTTGCTTTTAAGAATATGCTTAAAATAGATTCCCATAATCTCATTGTGTGTATAATAAATATAATAACAGCTCTGGTTTACATCATAAGGGAACAAAAAAGTACCTGCAAATTCAAAATTTTAGATGTTTTGTTAAATTAAACATTGAAAAAAATAGATTCCATTTCACAAAGGATACAATTTTCTTGTAGATAAAAGAGAAACTGGAGCTTTTCCAAAACTGCAGAATATTCATTTTCAAGGGAAAATAGCAGAAAAATACAAAATACAAAATAAATGAATGGGAAACCTTGAGTTGCTTTTGGTCCCTTTGAATAAAAAGGACCATGGATTTATTTTCAACAGCTGTGTTTATAGGGTGTGCTGATCACTGCAGCTGTACCAGCTGAGTAACAGGAAGGTTAAATTTATAAAAGTTAACTTGGAAATGTGCTAGCTCCTTACAAGGAATTAATGATATTGTACTTATTTTCCTACACTCCCCTAAAATCTGCTGCTGTGAAGGCACATTTAGGTCATTGAGCATCGGTGCCCTGAAAGAGCTGCCTGAAGTGAATAAACCTGCTTTCCTTCTAGACCCTGAGAAATACTTTAGGAAAGAGACAGAGGAGGGGCATCCCCAAGTTCCAGAGCTCCCATCATTTTCTGAAAGTAAGTGCTCAGCAATTGTACACCTCCATCCTCTCCCTCCATGAAACTCAACTAATTAAAAAATAAAGTAGAAAAGCATGAAAATAACACGTGTTTGCCTTGTAGGTTACAGTGAAACAAAATGCAGTTTGAGTAAGATTTGTAGCTCAGTTGCTGATCTGTGCTGTCAGAAAGGATAGCCAACAGACTGAAATATGTGAAAGGAATATTTTTATTTTACCACTTTTTTGAAGTCAGAATGCCATGAACGTGTATCACGAATTTGCCATGGATGAGAACCTTTCCCCCCAAAATAACCTTAATTTTCAAAACTGATACCAGAGAAAAGCCATCATAAGACTGCTTTGGAACACAGTCTCTGGCAATCTGGTTTTGTTCTTTTCATGTGAAACACTATAAATAGAGACCACTTAAAGCGTATTGTCTTAAAGGCTTCCAGCTGCAGTGCCTAGGCAAATATGATAAGACAAGAAAGCTTAACTAAAGGAAAAAAAAACATGAATAATCTCTGAAGATTTGGAAACAAGATGTGCAATGTATTCTTAATTTATTTTTCAGACTATTATAGTCTTCTGAGTTTCTAAGAATTTGAAGAATAATTTCTGTACAAAAATCCTTCCTGCAAAGAGGAGTCTTATGGGAACACAGCAACATAACCTGATTCTCAGTGAAGCGCTCAGAAAGCATATGGGCACTGCAGGGAAGCTCATTTAAAGTAATTAATGAAAAGTTCAAGTTTTCAACTTGTAAGAGTCAAAAAATTAGAACTAAACTCAAGCCATCAGAGATCTGTGGTTTCTAAACTTTTCAAATCCTCTGAGCTGAGGTTCAACATCATCCTTGTGAAATAATAACCCTTGCAGTAGGAAGATGTTTCCTTACAAACAGTTGAGGAAGTTTAAGCCTCTTCTCTTTACCTGATGCCTTTTTTTTTGAAGTTCCACTTATAAGCAAGGTACAACTGTCATTTCTCATCACCGTAGTTTCCAGTCTCATTATTATCACCATCCTTTTTTCTTTTCTTAGAAGTTCTCTTTGCTAAATTTATAATCATTTGCTTGCTCTTGTGAGGCTCATCTATGATTTCTGCTCATTTCTTTAAAAACATGAAGCCATAAACTTTAGGGCTCTGTTGGGGCTCAGAAACTGATACGCCGAAGTATGGCACTTTGACATGCTGAATGCTTTGAACAAAGGAGACTGAAAAGCCTCAAAAATAAGCCTCAGAACTCAGGTCTTTCTCTGACCTTCTCCTGCTCCCTCTTCCATTTTCCTTTCCAAAGTGCGGAGAGGGGCTCTCTCTCTCTGAAATTTCTTTATCTGACTGAAGGAAGTTCTTCCAACGAAATGGAATTGTAGTGAACTTCCTCTCTAGGAATTTCATTCAAACAACATGGGAGGATTAATGATCAGAGAAGAAATTAAGAGTCATCACCACACCTATACAGGCTATTGTCTATTTTTCTGGAGGTTGCTTCAAAATGACTTTTTTTTTTAATCTGAGAGACTTTTTTGCATAACATGAAAACCTTTGTTTGAAGTGCAGCTCCACTCCTCACCTTTCCATTAGTTTTCACCACCTCCTTCAGCGCCCAGAGGAACTTTGTCACAGGCTCTTGTCTGTTCTTTGGGCCCATTCAATTCCCTAAAAATTGTTTATTATTCCCCTAAAATTGCCTGCATCCCCCACTTCCCTCTTTCCTATGAATGGCGTATTTAAACTTCAACCCTCTGGCCCTTACAGCAAGTCTCATATTTTGTGTGGCTCTCATGCACATGTGCACATGACTATCTTTGTATCTTTTCTCCTGTCAACCTGTTTATTGTCAGTTTGTTTCAACAGACTCAATTACCAAACCTCCAGAGGGAAAGTTTGAACTTCCCTATAGCTCTAAATAACCTTTAGTGCATCTGATAAGGCTTTTGGTCTATAATCCCATCATCTTTTACCAGAATGATTCACCTTTAAGAATGAATATGGGAATACTTATCTTGTCCTTATGAGCCACAGAAGAGAATATGGGGAACCGCCAGTAAAAAGGATCCGAAGAGACAGGACAAAGAGGTATAAAGACAGTTTGGATATAGGATATATACATAGGAGGAAACTAAAATGGAAGAAGGAGTCAGAATTGAGACAAGAGAATTAGGTGACGGAGAGTATGCAAAAGATGGAGAGCAAAGAAGTGAGAGATCAGAAGTAAACAGTGAGAGCAACAAAGACCACCCTTCCACAGTGAGAGCCTTTGCTCATGTGAAGAGTCTTTTACATTCTGCAGCAGCAGGAAGCAATAGGTGAATTCTTCTTACAGGCAAGGAAGATATGTGGGTGGGAATGTGGGGGTGATGGCTGGGTCCAAATACCTAAAATACCTAAAAAACTGGCATACATTCTCAAAGAGAATTTGTTTTCCTGGATTTCTTCATATTAAATTTTCCTGTAATTTCCCCATAGTTTTTAAAAGATATTTTCTTTCCTTTGCTTTTTAATTTTGTTTTTTTAGCTTTATTTTCTATGCCTCTCCCACCTCCTTTTCAAATATTTCTACTTACCTGCCTTCTCTGCAAGTGGATATAGTTGCACCAACTTGTGAGAGAAACCAATGCAAACTTTGATCACAGCAGGACACATGACAGGTGACAGGACAGATTAAGTTCTGTGAAAGCACCAAGAAGTCAGATTCATTCTGGCTGGGGCACAGAAAGGAATTCAGAGTGAGAGTCACAACTGAGTTGGGATGTAAAGGATGAGTGGGAATTCGAAGGATGAGGGAGGAGACGAAGAAGTCAAGGCCAAGGAAATAATGTGAGTAACTGACACATCAGGAATGAAGAGGGACAAAAGTCAAAATGAATCCAAGTTGGCTGCAGCGAGTGACTTCAGATGTTGAGACATTAACCGAGGTTGACACACAAGAGTAGAGGTGAATTGCAGTAACTTTGGAATGTGTTGAGTTTGAGGTACTGGTGTGCCATTTAGGAATAAAAGTCTGGAGGATTGGAGCAGATTGTAATATATTCTGTGTAATTCACAGCGTCTTTGACTAGCAGATACTGAAAGAGCATTTGTTAATTTAAGTATTTAGCCCTTCCTAAGGTAGATATCGCACATGCTAGCATCTGTGCTGGATGCTGGGGACACAGAGATAGTATGTAGAGGCCCAGCCTTCAAAGATCTTGAAGTGTAGCTGGGGAAATGGATAAGTAAACAATTATGTTCTGCAACAAGGGCTGTGATAGAGATAAACACTGGGTATTATGGGAACACAAGGAATTTCAGAGACGGTTTTTCAGGGAAACCAGAGTGTGTCTGAATTAGATATTGAAAGTTAAGTTGCTATAACACAAGTAAGAAAAGAGAGGGATGATATTTCTGGTAAAGCAGTAGTATATGCAAAATAAGGTGCTCTGAGTAACATGGTGAGCTAAGGAAGCTGCAAGTAGCTCCCACTGGCTGAGTTCACGAAGAGGCATGAAGAGAACTAGGCTAGATCGGTGCATGGGGGCCAGACCGTGGAGCACCTGGTGATCTAAGCTAAGGACCTTGACATTTATTTAATCAGAAATGGGGAGCCATTGAAATGTTTTAATCAATCATTCTGAAGTATTTCATTTTATCTCCTCTATTAACTCTTCAGTTTTATATTTCTTTGTATTATTCTTTTAGTGATTGCTCTGGAAGGTTACTTTTTCCTGAGCTCTTTATTTCTTCTTCCATACTAGGCTTCCATCTGAAACCTTTTCTTTCAGGCTGAAGAACTTGCTGCCATATTTCTTAAAATATGGGTCTGCTGGTTAATAATTTTCCCAGATTTTATATGCCTGAAAACTGCATTTATTTCATTTTGACTTTGGAAGGATATTTTCGTTGGATTGAAAACTCTAGATGTCAGGTATTTTCTCTTTTTATTTCCCCAACTCTTCAAAAATAACATGATTCCTTGCTTCCATACTTCCTATTTACAATCCTGCTCTTAATATTATTGATGTTTCTTATTCTGGCTGCTTTAAGATCTTTCTCTTCATCCTCGGTTTTCAGAAGGTTTACTGTGATGAGTATAAATACGATTTTCTGTGTATTTATACTACTTGGGGTTCATAAAAATTCTTGAATGCATCTTTCTTAAATTTTGGACAATTCTCAGCCACTGTCTTTTTCAAATATTTTTTCCCCATTCCTGTTCTCTCCTGTCATTCTAGAATGACAATTACACATATGTTAGTCTGTTTAATTATATCATAAATGTTTCCTATACTCTTCTTTCCATTTTATTGTCCTCTCTGGGTTAGTTTGGATATTTTATTTTCACTTGTCTTTGAGTTCACTAACCCTGTCTCTTGTCAGTCTGCTTTTAAACCCACCTAATCAGTTCCCAGTTTCACATTATCTATGAGTGTGTGTGTGTGTGTGTGTGTGTGTGTATTTGTATATGCACACACCCATATATACACACTTTCAGTTTTAGAATGTCACTTTAATCTCTTTTATATAGGTTCTATTATAGTTCTCATTGGAATTTTTTCATTCATTTTGTCCATTTATTCTATTTTTCTAATGTTTCTAACAGAAAATTTTAAAGTCCCAGTCTGCTAACACTAATATATGGATATTCTTGGGACTGCTTCTAACATCTATTTTTTCCTCCTGGCTGTTGGTCACATTTCCTTGCTTCTTTGCAAGTCCTGTAATTTTTTATTGTATGAAAAAATATAAAAGATCTATAGACCCTGAAATTAACGTTATTTTTTCCCAGAGACAGTTCTCTCTTTCCTTAGTTCCACAGAAAGAATGAGGTGCTGATCACCTTAATCCAATTAGGAATTGAGATAGGTGGGTGCTGCACTAAAGCTTAGGTTAGGCTCAGTGCACTGCTGATTTCACATGTGTGTTTCTGGCCTCTCCCTTCAGTGGATATTGTCTCCTAAGTACTATGGGACTGAAGGAAACATTACTCTGCATTTCCAGTCCAAACCACAATGTGCCACACCACCCACAGACTCAGAGAATATCCTATGGGCAACATTGGCCAGAGTATGAAATTTTTCTGGATTCTAATACATCACACCAACCCACATAGCTATCAAAACTTTTCTGAATTTGTATACTTTTCCAGAGCAGAATCTCTCATTCTATTGCAAGGCTGTTTTGTAGCAATGCCCAAACATGATAAATCCCTAGAGGAAAGAAAATATTCGGCAATCTCAGCTCATCCAACAAGGGCTTTACCATCTCTGAAATTTTAGTTATTTTGGTCATCTTTGCTTCCACAGCCTTCTGATGGCTTTAAAAAATATTAATTGTAATTTACCTGTTTTTTTCTTTTCTCTCTGGTGCAGTGAGAATGATAACCTGCTACTGCCTGTTAAATCCTATGCAGAAACAAAATTCCTGTTGAAATGTTTAAAAACAGAAATTGACAGGACCAGATTTGCATTTTAGAGAGCTTTCTGCAAACTGTGTTGGATGCACCGTAATGGAGCTAGGCTAAGGCAGCAGATTATAGTAGTGGGAGCTGCTTTGTGCAGTCAGCTATCTGCTTCTGAATCATCACTTTGCCTTCTACCAGTAGTTTATATCTGGGTAAATTACTCAACCTGCTAAGTCTCAGTTTTTCATCTATAAAATTGTGATCATGGTACCCGCCTCTTGGAGTTGTGTGGGCTAATTACGGCACAATGACTAGCACATATGGACCCCTCACTAAATGGTATATACCATTATTTTGAAGATGAGACCCAAGAAAGGAAGTAACTAATTTGAGAAATATTAAAGAGGTTGAATTTAAAAGATTGTATGCCCTAATGAAACATGAATAACTGTATGAGTCTATGGTTGCTAGCTTGGATAACCATGTCAAATTTAAAAAGATTGCCATTGACAGAGAAAATACCAAAGGAGAAAATGGTTTACAGTTAGGAAATGAGGTCAGTTTTCAGAATATGTTGAGATGGAGCTGCCTGTCGGACATCTACCACAAACAGCTGACCTTTTCCAGGAATCTAGCTATAGTAGGAAGAAAGAGAAAGAGTGATAACTGAAGAGAAACTGCAGTCAAGACAGGCATGTTTTAGAATTAATTTTAAGTTCAAATTTTTTCTTCTGATTTTAGATGTGATATATGCACATTACAGAAAATTGGCTAGTAAGAAGTAAATAGAGCTCTAAAGAATATCAGAATAGGAAATCTAAAGAGCAACCACTACTCCCAGGTCTGAGATAGAGTGACCAAAGAAGAGGCCCGCCCCTCTAGGGCTGGGGCCCAGACCTCATTGGAGAGGGCTTATCCGTGCCTCATTGGAGGGCAAGGCCACAGAGATGCTGCAGGTGGGACTTGCTAGACATCCAGGGCCAGAGCGCCAGGGGGAAGCATCCACAGGGAAGTGCTGTATCTCAGAACTCACTGCAAAGCCATGAAGAGGAGTTTGTTCACAGGGAAGAATATGGGAAGCTTTTCATGGGGCGGTGCCAGATGGGTGGCCCACTGCTGACAGGAGAAACCACTGGCTCTGGATTCTGGAGCTGGAGGAGCCACTGTAGGAGCTTGGTACTGGAGAAGTCATCCTACCGGAACCTAGTGCTGGGGAAACTGCACTGTAGGAGCACAGGGAACTTGGACCTTAGAAGAGAAATCCATTTCTCCTCCAGTGTCCCTCCAGTGTCCTCTAGTGACAGAGCTCAACACCATGCCAGCTGGTAAAGGAGAGATACGTGTGGGCTCCAGTGCCTTGTCACAGAGCAGGCATTAAAAAGTGGGTTTGGAGCTGAGAGATAACACATAGATAACCGGCACATTCTCATCTTACCTGCCTCGTCAGGCCTTTTCTCCACTCTGGTCCTTTTACATCACTTTGGATCAGACATTATCCGTACTAAGTTATAAGATAGTAATGTTTGTCTTTCAGGAGGAATTACCATTTATAAAGGGAATAAAACATGGATGCAATGAAGGTATAAAGATAAAATTTCAAGCGTAAGATTGGCTTCAAATCAAAGCTCTAGTACTTGCTAGCTGTGTGACCTTAGGCAGGACAGTTAAACTCTTTATATCTCAGTTTCTTCAGCTGAGAATGGGCTTCATATTAGTTACCAGTGTCATAATGTTGCTGTGAACATTAAATGAGATAACCTATGTGAAGCCCTTAGCACAGTGCCTGATACCTAGTAAGACTTGAATACATTTTATTTATTGGTAAGATTTTCTATTATTATTCCACTGAATAGCTCTATGATATGTGAATTATTATTGCCTCAATTTTCCATATGAGGAATTCGTGGCATAAAGAGTTTAAATAACTGACCTATGTTCGCATGGATAGTAAACGTAGAGCCCAGAGGAGAATGCTGGAAGACTGACTCAGATGTCCCTGTTGTTAATATTTCTAGATGTGGCTTTTGCTGCTCAAATAGTGTTCAAAGCATGTTCCCTATGCAGCTTATTCTTGTGATTATTTCTAAAACCAGCCATTGTACTGCAATATTACCTATTTTTGTCTCTTTCATTTAAAATAGTTCGTCTCCTTTTTAGGAGGATGCTGCTGAATTTAAAAATTGTTATTATAAAAGAGCACTTAAAAAAAATCTCGATTACCAATATATTTCCCCTTCACACTATCATTACAGAGTCTGTCTTAAGTCTTTGCATTACGTTTTGCCCACGTTCCTACAATCTCCATAATTATAGTGTGCAGAAGGTTATTTGGCAACTGTACCTTGAGAGGCATTTTGCCAGACTTACTTTCAATGTTCTAAACTATCACTTTGGAACTTGGGATAGTTTTCAAACACTAAAATCCCTGGGTGATTTTTAGTCTTACCTACTGGGTTTTTCATGTCCTTCTGTATTCTGTTTCTTTCCCTTTCAACTTGAAACATCTTTTTTATACTCTCTCTTTACCTTCCAAGTTGTTCCCAGTGGGTTCTCACACAGCTTGAAACCCCTCTTTAATATACCTTATTCAAAAACCTGGAAACTACTTAGAACTGGCTCTGGATCAAGTTTTGCCAATAAATTCTTCAGAACCCACTCATGTTGTGTCTGTAAAATCTTTAACACTTCCAGTGTAGAAAAAATGTTATCTTAGTGATACCTCAGGTGAATTGTATTTTTGTTATTGTTGTTCTGTCAAAGACAAAATGCATGAAATAATTAAAGAAATGATTTTATTCAGACTATTGCAATAGGAAAAATGTTCATTAAAGAGGAATATCCCAAAGAAAAAAAAAAGACCCGAGCTTTTATAGAGGCAGGTCTTATGGGAACCATGAGGAAGGATAGAGGGGGTCTTAACTCAGAATATATGAGAGCAGAGGGGTCCTTTACTGTTAGTTGTTTCTGGAACACAAAGATTGGAGAAATTTCTTAACTATCTCTGCTTTTCAGGAGCACAGGATTCAGATAAAGTTCAGCATTGTCAGTCTTCCTCCTTTTGTTCAAGACAAATGAGTATCAGCAATCGCTCAACAACTCAGGTGATCCTACACCTCCTGGGTGGGGCAAAGTTTCAGAAATAGTGTCTCAGGAATTCGTTTTCTGTGTTGCTCCTGTGAAACCAGTTGAACTGTATGTTGCCAGGTGGTAGCAAAGTCAGTTGTTTTGGAGTCCTGAAGACCCTGGGAGAAAGGGATGACTGCAAGGCAACCTAGAAATCTGGATAGGGACCTGGGATGTCATATTTTAGTCTTTAATAACGTTGACAGGTGGGAGGAAGAAAAATTGGAAAAATTAGTTTGGAGGATTATAGTCAGATATTGAAGGAAACTGGTAGAATTGAAAACTTGGTAAGGATTGACAATTCGTGCAAAGTAAAAGGCCCAAACTAGTATTTCCAAGGAGAAGAGAAAGCCAATTAAATCTCAGTCGGATAAGACAGAATTTGCATACCTGTCAGGAACTTGCAATTTACAAAGGAGGGCAAAATAGTTCAAAAAATAGTGAACTCAACCAGAATCTGACAATTTAGAGAGTGTGCTAGAGACAATACATAATTTCTCACATTAGCTCTTTAGTTGCAGGTAAAAAGTATACACATAGGTTTTTAGTACAATCTAGTGTAGTGTATCTTTGGTTTAGAATATAATCTTAAATCTAATACCAGTAAAGAAGAATAATCTTTGATAATATGTAAAAATTCTCACATGAAAAAATGATTAAAATACTGAAAGAAAGCATTTACAGATATATTCATTTAAGTAAGAAATGAGAGATTGCTACATATGGTTACCCCAGAAAATTTTAGGTACTACAGATCCAGAATGAGCACAATGTCTACGACCATATCACTCTGAACATGCCCAGTCTCGTAAGAATGAACACAAAAGTAGGAGGCATTTTAAAAGTAGAAATCCTTTCTATTATTCTATGTCTTGGTTTACATAATAACAAATCATCTAGAAATTTACACATGCAAACCCCAAATTTGGGGTCTACAAAGCATTAGTATGTGAAAAACTTTTTCAAAAATTTCAAAAGGTCCCAAGCAACCATTATTTAAGAGTCATATGAAAAGTATTAAGGTATTTTGATCAATCCTCCCCACTCTTTGCCACCAACCTGCTGCTTTGTTATCTGAATTTTACTGGATAGGGGCTGAAATTGAATGGCAGCTTGACAATACTAATCTAGAGCTTACGTTTAGGAATTCGAAGCTTGATATCAAAATGTAGGCAGTGGATAGTAGTATGGTTGTCACCTGGGAGCTATTAGAAATAGCAGTATCTCAGGCCCCACCCAGGTCTGTTAAATCAGAATCTGCATTTTAACGAGATCCCCAAATGATTCCTATGCACATAAAAGTTTGATAGTTAAGGATATGTCTAGAGAACTCATAATAGCATAGAGAATGTAAAATAGGAGGTTTTCAGAATATTTTACACTTGTAGACCAACGACAATTGTGTGCTATATTTACATGGCTGCCAAGTCCCTTGTTGCTAGAGTATCTGTGAGATTTGCCACTATTGTGCATCTGATGTAGTAGCCACCAACTGGCCTGCAAAAGAAGGACCAGAAGACAATAGATAAACCAGCTCTGCTGTTTTAAAATCCCTGACTCATTTTATTTTAGAGAAAATGTTTTGGATAATTTCATGACCAATCACCACATTTTTCATTTTCATGGCTATTAATACATCTTTTGGTTATCATCATAACAAACCTTCTCAGGCAGCCAACTATAAAATGAAGTGATGAGTATATAAATGTCATGTTTTCCCAGGTAAGAAATAGTGAATGTAAATAGCTACCAATAGCACTAGATGTTCATTTTTAAGAGCTGGGGTTGTGATTAAACAAATGCATATGTGGATATATGATGTGGAGAACTGCCCTTTTATCATTATCATAGAGGCCTCATGTCTCTGGAATGCAGGAATTCCAAATGTTAGGAGTGAGCTGGCCTCTTGGCATGCCTGGAAGTTCCTCCATTCTATTGTTCATTTGTTCAACAAATATGTTTTTTGACCCCCTTTCCATGAACCAGACACAATACCAGGTGCTAGAGATACATAGTGCACAAAGGCAGACGAGGTCTTTGCTCCCATCGAATTGCTGCTGAGGTGGAAACAAAGTTGACATGTTCCGGGCACAGAAAGAAGGTCACTTGCTGGAATGGAGTGAGAAGAGGAAACTGGTAGGAGATGAGATTGGAGCAGGGCAGGAGTCATGTTATGCTGCCTGGGCAAAGAATTTGGTTTATTTTAGATCTGAAAGGAAGCCTTTAAAAGGTTTAAAGAGGGATGTGACCTGATGAATCTATACACAGTGGCTGTTGCTAACCCTTCTGAGCAAACTGCTTTCCAAGATTCTAAATTGTGTGGCCTGGAAGACAAGAAGTTGGAGCATTGTAGTTGCTAATCTAGCACCCGTATGGGAACTTGAGGGTGCTTTAAGATAAGCTGTGTATTTAAATAAACACACATTTTCTTTACAAGGAGTATCAGACAGACTGCAGCCACAAACCATGGGAACCTTGAGAAATCAGTCTGTTTTTCCTAATAAGAACACGTTACTGTTTGCCACCATTCTGTGGTAAACAGTGTACTTCAAGGCAAGTGTATCAGTCAGGATTGAACCAGGGAAGTAACACCAATAGGACCTTATATTGAGATTTATTATAAGGAACTGGAGTATAGGATTGTGGAGGATGGCTGAGCAAGCCCAAGATGTATAGGGCTGAGCCAGGAAGGGAAGATCATGGGTAGGTTGGGCACAGGCTGAAAGTGTTGTCTTGTCCAGTGCTGGAATTTCTTCCCTCTCTCAGGGAAGCCTCAGCTCTGCTTTTAAGGCTTTTCAAGGGATTGTCTGCCTCCCACACATTATCCAGAATAATCTCCCTTACCTAACACTCATTGATTAGGGACTTTAATTACATCTGCAAAATCCCTTTAGAGCAACACCTAGATTGATATTTGATTGAATAACTGGGGACTTTAGCCTAGCCAACTAAATGCGTCAAGAAAGTCAGTCATCACAGCAAGGTTAAAGATACTTTTTAAAAATAATCTTTAACAAGTGCAATAAATAGTTAATTGTTTCTCACATGTGTTATAATCCATTGCAGACTCACTCACATCATCATATGAAAACATTATGCCATTAACCTAGCAGATGTTGATACTATGAATAGTGAGAGGAATTCATGACCATTATCTATTCAAAAGGTGTTAGGTTAATGACATCATTTTTGCCCCATAAAGGAGATTTACAAAGGAAGCCAATGAAGGTTAAGTTTTATGGGCCTCATCTAAAAAGCCCTTTGGGTATGAGGAGTTGTTAAGAGTTTGAGACTCTACTAGGTGAAAAGTGAAAGCCAGATTACGAGCAGAAATCATTTATGTGTAAGCCTCCTCTAAAAGAAGTCTTAGAAGAAAAGGACCAAACTACAGATTTTCATTAATTTGCCAAAATTTATTTTCCTATTTTAAATATTAATAGCCACTTTCATGAATAAATTTGTATTTGTAATTTTATAGTCTTTTTTCTTAGAGAGAATTCCCAAAATTGTAAGCTTCAGGCCCAAGAGAGAGGGATCTACTCCTGCACAGGAACCTTTTGACATCTGCTCTTTTAACTCAAAAAAAAATCAGCCATCCAAGGGAGACGTCTCTTTCAAAATCTTACAAAAGCCTATCAGTTGTTTATTTATTTAATTGTCCTGAAACCCAGTGAATTGCAATGAAAATTTCCCATCTAGTTGAGAGACAGATCTCAGTAAAACAGCTAGAGTTTTTTTCAGAAGTAACATTCTGGCTTTTACAGTATATTTCAGGAGAACTCTCAGGCATTCAGAATTTCTTGTGATTCTAAAGTGCTAATCTGCAGTCACATGAGACAGGGTCATCTGTTAAAGCACAGAAATTCGCATGACCTTATACTGCTGATATTAGGCAAATGAAAAATGTTGTCTTTCATTTGTAGCTCTGCTTAGCGCTAGTTTCAGGTTTATTCATTTTTGTTTTATTGCTAAAAGCAGAACATATTCACACAGCTCAAATATTAGAGCATACAAAAAATTATTCAGTGAGAAGTCTCCCTTTCTACCGTGATGTTCTGTCCAATTCCCACTGTCATCTCTCTGTGGCAACCACTCTTTCAGGTTTCTGTGTATTCTTTTAAGGTTTCTATATGCATCTATGATTTTGAATTTGACCCCTGCTTTCTTGGTTTTCATTTGTCTGATAAGCTTTCTCCATTCTCTTATTAAAATTTTCCTTAATCACTTTATTTTAGACATGTGTTGAGTTTTGCTTTGATCCAATTAAAAATTCTTTTTTTAAATTTAGATACTAAGCTTGTTTAAATTTATTAATATATTAGACATTTTGATTTTGTATTTCTCAGATTCTTTTATGTTATTCATTATTTCTATATTTTTAAAGTTTTCATTGCATATGTGACTTTTTCTTTATTTTATTTGTGTGTGTGTGTGTGTGTGTGTGTGTGTGTGTGTGTTCCAGTGGGTTACCTTTATAATCATAGGGTCATATAATTCCTCTAGTTCTTCATTTCCTTAGAACAGTGAGTCTTAGATCCATACTGAGTGATGATAGAATGAGTGTGTTTCCTCATACCCCTCCCCATCTTTTACCACAAAATTTTATTTAATAATATGATATTTCTTTGCACTTACTTTTATTTTGTTAAATTTGTTTATATTGCTATTATTCGTAGCTGGCTTGTCAGTTTTAACTGTTATTCTTTGTCTTTGATTTGTCATGAACAAGATTTCTTGCTCCCCTACCTCCCAATTTTTAATTGTATCATTTCTACACCATCAGGCATGTGGCCTTTACCTTGTATTTTGTCATTTTAAACTCCACACTGTTTTAATCTCACTTCTACATTTAAATACAAATATATACAGTGCTCACCACCAAGTTGTTTTTTTTAAATTTTCTCGGTCATTTCTCAGTTTATCTTTTAGTAATTTCCTCAAAAAGGACTCTTGGGAACAGTAGTCCCTAAGTTTCTGGCATATTGAAACTATTTATGGTTTTTAGATTTGGAGACTAGCTTGGATGTGTATGATATTTTTAGCTCACACATTCTTTCCTTGATTATCTTGCAGGTATTACTCTACTGTCTTCTGGCATTGATCATTCCTATGAAAATATCTAAAGCAAGATAGATATTTTTCTTTTTTTTAAGTGACAATTCTTTTTCTGGTTGCCAAATGATTCTCTCTTTATCTTTAAAGTCTAATAATTTTTGTGGGATATGACTTGGTTTTGAATATTCCAAGTCAATTATTTCTGGTACACAATGTGTCCTTTTCAATATAAATAATATATATCATATATTAACATATAATATCAGTTATTTCTGGTGCACGGTGTGCCCTTTTATTTGAGGAAAGTTTTATTAAATGATACCTTTAAATATTTGTTATATTTTGGTTTTCTTTCTTAAGGACCTACTCCAATTAAGTGTGTATTGGAAGTATTTTTTTTGTCTGCCTTCAATAGTCATTATTTTTCTAATTCCTTCTTTTTAATTTTCATTTTATTATATTTGTTTTTCTCATTTGTGTACTCTATGATTCCTACTGTTACTACACACTTTATTCTTCCTTATGATTTTTTTCTATTTTTAGCTGAATTCTGTCACCTCATGTTTCTTCACTTCCTCTTGTGTCTTCATCTCTTTCCTGAATTCTTTCGTTTCTATTGTGATCTTCCTTCACAGGGGCTATTGCTATTTTAAATGTTTAAATTTAATTTTTGTTAAAATGCTCAGTAACAATATTTATCTGTACAATGGCAACATTTTTCTGGTGGTGGTGGTCCATGTGTTGATTAATTTTGCTGCTGTTTTTTCAATTTGATTTTTGTTTTTTGCTTATAATACCATTCTGCCCATGATATGCTAGTTTTTAAAATTTCCTTCTTTAATTACTTAGCTTTAATGAGTTGGATTTTTTTGGATTTGAAATATGCACTCGGTCCCTGAGTAAAAGGATGGGATGTGGAGCTAGGATATTCTTCAATTTTTATCACCCATGGGGGCAGACTGCTTTTCGCGAAAAATGACTCAAGTCTGTAATATTTTAGGTAGCCCTGCCTTAATTGTTTCACTGAATCAAACCAGATCAGGGAGAATGTCTACTTCCAGCCTTGGTCACTTCTTTTTAGTATCCATGGATGTAAATGAAGAATAAAGCATTTGTCCAGCAGGGTGAGCCCCTCACCTTCAGTGAATATCCTTTTGCTAGCACATTCTGAGAGGCTGCTGCTTGCCTTCTTACATTCTATATACTTGTCACTTTTTCTTGTGTAACTTTTGCCCAATCTCAGCTGTTTGGCTGCCCTTCTTCATATTTCATAGACTGCATTTTACATCCTCTTTGAGTTCTGCTGAAAGTGGAATTTGTTTGCAGACTTATTTTCCGTCATCTTCATGGCCGTGCTTATATAATTTCCAGGAGAAGAAAGGGGAAAATGTTGACTTATACAGCCATATAGTTTGTACTGGAAGTGGAGAGTTTTTCTTTTGTTTTGTTTTTAATGCCAATATATAAAGATGCCCCTATAGTGTAAAGTTATTCCACGTTTACTTTTCTTTATTTCATATTCTTTGGTTTGGCATTTAAATTATTCCTCAGTCCAGTTCCAACTTCATGCCACTTTATTCTCCCACAAGTATTTTCTGCTTCTTTTAAATTGTACTGAATTATTTAGAGTTACTTCATGAGTAGTTTTTATTTTTCCATACTTTTATTCATTTTATTCCCTCTAGTTGATATTTCCTTTCCAATCTTTGTCAATCCTTCTTCACCTCTGTGTTTTTTATTATCAATTAAAATCCTACCTGAACTTCAAGACCTACCTCAAATAGTACCTAATTCTTAAAGCTATTCCTCAGATCTCTATGTAACATTATGCCATCTTTATATGTTTATGCATAATTGACATTGCTTATATTCTCTTAAAACTATATCCTATCATATATGATGCTTCTACTTTCTACCAGTTGAGAGAAAGCCAGTGACTTAGTCATATTTGTACCCCATTTACACCTAAGCACAGAACGTCATGTGTAATATACATTCAGAAAGGATTTGTTTAAATGATAAAATTATACAAGGGGGCAAAATTATTTTCTTAAATGCATGGCACAATTTCCTCATCCTTCTCACTGATGCACAATACAACCACTCATGGGAATAATTTGGCTCTTTCTATTTTCTGAAGGCACAGAACCCTGCAGATGTGATTGTAGATGCACTTGTTTATTCATTCAGCAGTCAAACTGTGTTTTGATTATTTCAATTGTCTTATTTCAATACGGAATAATTTTTCTTGGCTTTTTATGAGTCCTTCATAGCTATTTAGTAGATTAAAAAACAAAAATGGAAAACGCAAGCTTTTAAAATCCTCTACCCTTAAATGGCAGATCTCTATCATGATATAAATGCATTAAAAGAACAAACTATGTTAAAATTTAACTTTTAAATTTAAATTGAAGTGAAAGGCATAGCAGAAGCTTAGAGAAAATTTCCCCACATACACTCTGTGTTTTAGAAACATTAAAATTTTTAGGTAAAGTAAAACTTGAGAATTTTCTTTCCACTATTTCATTTAATTGGGTCTCTTACCAAAATGTAATTTACGTGTCATTTTCTTCATCATTTTGTAGCTTTGAAAGCTGTATTTGATGAGAAAAACCTGTTCCCTGAAGAAATTCTGGATCGTGAACAAAAATCCAAGCAATTATGTCAAGAAAAAAATCATGAAGTGAAGACAAAAAAAAATAAAAAGAAATCATAATTGAAAAAAATTTCATTGTTACATAAAGTACATATGTAAAATGCAGAAAAAGAATAAAGAATTCTGCCTTTTTTTTGCTTTATATTTGAACTTCAGGAAGTTTCATCTTCAGAGGATAGTTTAGTGCTGCTTTTATCTGTCATCTTCCACTTTCTCTGTATTCTCAATAAAAGAAAGATTGGACTAAAGAGGAGGCAATATCAATTGATATCTATTCTCCAATGTTTTTATATAAAAAATTTGTGATTCCACAACAAAGTGTTCTAACCAGTTGCCCTTGTGGTTGCTTCTACAGACAAACATTTTTTGGTCAATTTTCATTGTAAAACCTGTATTGAAATATATGAAAAGTATTCACACAGTGAATAGCTACAAATTTGAATAAGAAAACTGTTTCCCAGGCACCAAATAAAAATGACCTTTATACTGGAAAAAAAAAAAGAAAATCATTTCCACTTCTTTATACTTTCTAGTTTTTTAAAGAAATGATTCTACTAATAAATCAACACTTACATGCACATATGGAAATAACATTCATTGAAAATCAAGCAGGTGGTGGGTAGGGAATGGGTAAATTTACACCTAACGGATACAATGAACACTATCTGGGTGATGGACACACGTAATTTTGACTTAAATAATACAAAAGCAATTTATGTAATCAAAATATTCATACCCCCATAATATTCTTAAATTAAATAAATCTTACCAAAAAAAATGATTCTGATAATGGCAATTAGACCTTGTCACAGCAGCCTTTCCTACTAATTCTTATCAGCTTTTATTCATTCTTCCGTACACCCACTGGGAAATTACTGCTTACGATCTACTGATATACTTTGTTATACTATACTTTAAAATTGAGTGCCATAGCACAACCAAAGCAGTAATAGCCTTGAAAAAAAAAATCAAAGGGCCTGGGACTATATAAAGGACTATTCTATGTGAAAAATCAAGTAGAAAATGTTTGGATTGGTTCTAAAACTTACTGCCTTCCTTTTTCACCCATTATTCTTTATAAATATCATCCTCCAGGCATCCAATATCCGAATTCTGCTTTAGTTATTGTGTCCTGTAGAAAGAATTAATAAATTCATTTGTATAACTTTAGTTATTTACTACATATTTATATCTTAAAGACCACTTTCAAAAATATTTCTGCTTTAAGAAGAATTTTACAATAACACATAATAGTAAAGGAGAATAATTAACAGCATATAGGGGCCTACTCTGTATAGCGACTGCAAAAGTTCATCATGTTTAAACTTCACAGTAACCATATAAAATATGTCAATCTCAAGTTAAACTATAAGATCCAGATCAATTGGGGGAGTGCCCAATTATTATTGGGAGAGTTGGGATGGGAGCCTAGGTCTGTTTTACTCCCCAAACCATGGTATTTGCCATGCATCATTCTGTTCACTTACTTCTTAACAGTATAAAGTCACTGGAAAGAGCTCTAACAATAGAATTTCCAGCATCAGGAGACCAAATGATTTTGTTTGGTGGAGAAGGTGGTAACAGAACAATTTTGAAAAGACAGCTACCTATGCCAACTACATTTAAGTGCATTCTGGGTTAGGCATTATTACTTCTGTGCTTCTTGCTTTTCCTCCCCACAGAATGACAATCATATGTTGGAAAGATGGAAGAGAAAAGTATATTTGTATGTGTGTGTGTATGTATGTGCATATGTGTGTGTGTTTGTTGTGTGGTGTGGTGATTATGAAGGAGAGTATCCTGGCTTTAGAAAAATGTATACTGAAATGTTTAAGTATGACAGAAAATTATGTTTGTAGCTTACTCTAAAATGATTCAGAAAATACTAATTTTTTTCTGAATATACATATATGTATAGACACACATAACACATACGTATTTATCTATACTTTGTCTATTATCTGGCTATCTAGCCACCTATCGAGAGATGATAGATATATAGATGGAACACACAAATGTCATGAATGATAACAATTGGGGAAGCTAAGAGGGGAGGATAGGTGGAGATAGCAGTTCTTTGTACTATATTTCCCAGTTCTGTGTAAATTTGAAAGTATTTCAAAGTAAATTATTTTTTAAAAATGCAAAAAGTTGCTTTTGGACAAAGGATTCTTTGAGACATTCCTGCAGAAACTGGGCAACTCACACGGATATTGCAGAGAATTCATGCACTGGGTAGGAGGTTTGATTGGGGAATCCATCATTTCAAACTCAGAGCATAAGATTTATGAATCATATGTTTGTTGATAGTACAGTGGAGTGAAATCTGAGCCCAGAAATTTAAAGGAATATTAAGATGTTAAAGAGGTATAATATGGATATCCAATAATTTGGAAAGGCTCTTTTCCCTGTTGATCCAATTACTGAAGGCACACGCAAGGGACTGTTTTAGACAATGGGTATTTACATATAAATAGAATGCACTTTTCCTGCCCTCAGCTTTCTGGAGTGAAGCCACATAAAATGTAGTGGTTAATTAAGCAAAGATTGAATGAGCCCAGTACTTTTTTCTAGTGTAATTTGGAAATTCCTTTACTAGACACATTTTACTTTTTACCCTTGGAGATGACTTTGTTTGAAGTGATTAGTCTGAGATAGTGCGGTTCATACAGACAGATCTCTCCATAGCCTACTATGCGCATGGCACTATGCTGCGTGTAACTCTAATTCCATCCTTAATTAACTTCAGGGCCTCTTCTGTAAAGGGAATTAAAAATAACTTGTCTCACAAGTCTATTTAATGAAAAGAGATATTTTAAAGGTATGAGAGTTTCTTTTAATGTTACTTTTTCTAATTATTTGGAGAAAAAACACACATAAGGAGAAAAAAAAGACATTTAGTCATTATGTCTACTCTTCTTTGTACCTTGCAGCATCTAACTGTGCTAGGCAGGTAGCAGGCTCTCACCTATCAACTGTTAACAGAATTGAAGACATTATAAACTGTTTCTGAAATTAACATCTAGATTCAATTATTTAAGATCTATTTTTCTATAGTGAAAGGAACTTGTCACATTAAAAGAGGATGTGTCATAATTTTCAATAGGCTACCTTGTTTGTATTATGCAGATTTATACTACACATAATTTAACCTTTTTGCTTTCAGAACATTTTCCTCTTATCACTCAAAATATATGGAGCCAACTGAGAGAGAAAAATTGTCTGAAATTAATCCATTCTCAAATGGAAGAATTAACTTGTAAGTTCTTTATTGATGACAGCATTTGCTTATATGTTTTTAATGTTTGAAATTAGGTACATTTTTACTTTGAAAAAGACTATAAAGTGCTAAGAATGGTGATGATACTATAACTGTAATCTCTTGTTACTGTTTTCATATATATTCCCAGGTTTATTCTTTTTATACCGAGACACTTAGCTCTTGTTAGTGAATATTTTTTTCCTGATTCTCTAAGAGTAAAATAGAGTTGTAGAAGGAACACATTTGTGAAAATATTTAAAAGGGTTGCAATAATATTTTATGGACAATTGTGGTATCTTCATTGTCTTTTAAAAGAGCTTAAACCAATGAGGAGAAATTCATGGCTATTGCTTTTTACTCCCCAAGAGAGAGGAAAATGAACATTCTGCTTGAACTGCTCTATTATTGGTTCCTTACAGAACAACTTTATTAAATGATTTTAGTAGGACAAAGTGGCTATCTGTGCCATTGGAAGGAAAAGTAATGGCCTGTTCCTGGATAAATCACATAGTGATTTGAGTAATGTGCAGACATAGCAATGTGGTAGCCAAGGGTACTGGTGATAGATGTTTGCTGGTGTCACTACATGGGTAGAAAAGCACTGATTGAATGATAGTCTTGGACATTCAGACTTATTATTTATGTTTCTCAGTGTAGAATAAGTAGGATGATAGTGTTCCTGTGTTGTACAACTCTGTGTTTAGAAAATTTTCTCTAACTGTGTCAAGTTAAAGCTAGAATAGGGTTTGCTTACTCTTGAGTAAGTAACATTAAAGCAAAACCAAGATTTAGAAAGCATGTGGAGATGCCTATATGAGCAATTAAGACTTCTAGTTAATTAAGAGATTAGGGCCTATAATAGTCATCAGGCTTCTCAGGCCTGTTGTTAAGATATAGTCATTATTAGGACACTGAAAGAGATCAACAAGGTCCTTAAAAAAGTTTTAAAAGATGAATTCCTTTTAAAGCTATCTACACACATTTTATTTCTTTTACATGAGTTTACCAGAAATAATATTAAATTTGGTGATCAACAGCGACATATTTGTTTAATTGAAACTAGACCAAATTCTCCATTTTTCTTTTCAGAGGCTACTAATGAATAATACAATGTGCTTAATATATGATTGCCATTGAGGTGATTGATTTGAACTACAAAAATGAGGAAAAAACCCATTAAATTATGCATCTATTTTTTATTAATGACCTGTTATAGAGAAAATCATGTGAAGTTTTAAAAGCACGTGAAAGTAATACCAATAGTTATTACCAAATTACCTATGGTTAATAGTGTTATCCTGATATAATTTGGTAAATCAATAATCTTAATCTGTTCTTTTTGCTCAAAATAAAGAATATATTTATTCAATATCCACTTTTTTCCCTAAGGATTCAAATGGGCCGTATATCCACACGAAACTCCTCTGACTATTGTATAATTTGATGAATTGTTGAGAAGTCTGTAAATGTGGTAGTAATTTGTCTCTGCATTCTGGACTTGATTTAGTTTTAGTCTTTTTCTCCTAGGCATTCTGAAATATTTATGCTGGGGTACATTGGAAATCTGATATAAGAGTGCTGTGAAAAACAAAAAGAACTAATTACCAGCAAATTTACAACCACGGGCACATTCTTCCAAATTCCGTTTCTACTTTTAAAAAAAAAGCGAAATAATGGATGAAATAGTAATATAAACAATGATTTTAAAACCCTATTATTGTTTACTTTCTCAGTCATTGGATATTTCATCAGTTTATCATCAACCTAATCATGTTAGTTCTTTTATACAAATATAGTGAACATCTGCTCCGTTTCTAGAAAAATTAATCAAGCAACGTTCAAGATAAATACAGTTGACCTTGACTGATTAGGTGTTCATGTACAAGTGTTTCCCAGCAAGCATATATTAGTTGTAACGTTCCAGGGAATAATTAGAAGCCAATCTGAGGTAAGTACCTTAAAATTAAATAGCTTTTGAATGAAGTATGTATGTAACAACATTGACTATGAATATTTAGTAAAGTAGAAGAATGGCATTTCAATTCACTTTGGTGCAGATATTTGAATTTTTAAATTAACACATTATTTTTATTCTTCTTAAATGATTTCAGTATAAATTAGGAGGCCAAATTCTCCCACGACTATTTATTAAGTTGTTTAGTTCACCAATATTTTGTGCTTTCTCATGAGATATGGTCCAAAACTAAATGAGGTAAGTTAATTTTAAAACCAATTATTTGTCTGAAGTTATAATTTATGAAGTGCATAGAAATTTTTTGGGAAAAATGGATGCTCAAAGAATATAAATTTTAAATATTAAGATTTTAATGATAAAGAAAAGACAACTCTACGGAAAGATTCAGTAGAATCTTAGAGAAAAATTATATTTTTCATATTATTTCTTACTCTAATATTAATGAAGTACATAAAGGTGTACCTAATCAATTGCCTCTTGATGACTTAAAAGTACTAATAACATTTTGACTACTTACATATCTACAAACAGATATTTTGGTCAGAAATCTTCTGAGCAATTGAATGTATCAGAACATAATGATACTTAAATATTTATTTTGCATGTAAGACTTACCGGGTTTTTACTATTGTTGCGTTCTCACTCACAGCCTTATGTACTGCTTCACACTTACCTGATAGCATATGTTTATATTTGCAGTTTATCAACACATGATTTTGTAACAATTGCTTTAGATTACCTTTTGAGGTTTTTGTCCTCTGCAAAATGTATATCTAAATAAATAGATTTGAACTATATATATAACAAAGGAATTTGAGATACCTAAATAATGACTCAATATCTTAGTTTGGAAGAATATTTGACTCATCGTAATCTTTATATATAATAGTTGTTCTTAGTGGCTCTTAATCCATTTATGGGTTATGGCGGCTCCCGAATGATCTGTAAAACACTCTAGACATGCATGTCTTCACTTTCGGTTGACATCACACTGTTGTGGAGGCTTTCCTCTTTACCACATGAAGGGTTGATTACTTCCTAATTATCTACTAATGAATTGTCAAGGATTACTAACATGTATTATTTATAAGGTAAGTGTTACTAATATTTATCAGACGTTGGAGTCAGGATTTTACCAAATATGTGGCAATGTTGCAAAACTAATTTTGCTCTAGATATAATCAGATAGTTGAATTTCCTGCAATTTGAGTGGAGAGCAATTTAATAGAGTATCATTAGTCTTGTGAATTGTTTATAGTTTTCAATTGCTGCTGTTCTTACATTTGTTAATTTTTAATCAAATTATTCTTTGATATTTTAAATCATTTCTTTCTTTGTTATTATTGTGCCATCAATATTTGTCATTTTGTTTATTTTTTAAACATTTTTAAATTTTTAATTATTATGGGTACATAATAGTTGTATATCTTATAGGGTACATATTTTGCTTCTTTACAATTTTTTGCATAGCTTTTTTCTTCCTTTGAAAAAGTAAGAGGTGAGCTATGAGTATTTTGGCTTAAGAAATAAAGTATGATGAAATTGTTGTCAAAATTTAACCAGATTACTCAGTTAATTTAGAATACATTAATTTTCTAATATTATAAATCCAAAATCACACTGGAGTATGTTTGTTATTATTCCTATTCCCCTCTTGATCTATGAACCCTTTTAGAGAAGTCTGAACAGTAGTTTATCTTGATATCAGAGTTAAAGATATCCCATTTAAAACCATAGGAAAAAATAGGAAAAATGTATCATATAACTATTCGAAGAAAGCATTGGCATTGACAATGTTCCATAATTATAGTTTCTCCTTTGATTTTATTATAAAAGTGCAAATCTATTTTGTACTGGTTCTTGAAGGTACCATTAGCAAATGGACTATTTCTCCTAATAGGTGATGTTTAGTCAGAAAACTGGCATTATACAGTGTCTTCTTGTGGTAGCATGTTCTAATGTGACAGAAAGTTCTAATAGGCAGAAAGTTTTCTGTTGAGTTTAGTATAATAAACTCTGTTTTGAAGACTAATAAATTTTGAATTAAACAATGCACAGAAGTCAAAATGGATAAGATCTTTCTGTGGAGTCTCCTATTGATTGTTTTTGGACATCAAGCTTCAAGACTCATGGCCCAAAAAAATACAGAATTTGCAGTGGATCTTTATCAAGCAGTTTCCTTATCTCATAAAAACAACATTATATTTTCCCCACTTGGAACAACTTTGGTTCTTGGAATGGTACAATTGGGAGCAAAAGGAAAAGCACAACAACAGATAAGACAAACTTTGAAACTACAGGAAACCTCAACTGGTGAGAGTCTTACACATGTTTATTTATACTGGATAAGATATGGCCAAATTTATTTTTAACATATTAGAGAAAAACTCAGGGTCATAGAACTTTAATGAGTGAAAAAGTACAAAATTATATTAAAGTGGAGAATTTTGAATGTAAGTAATTTTATTCATTTATAATTGTTTCCTAATGAAATGTTATAAAAATAATTTATTAAGAAATTGACATCACTACAAATACAAAAAATTACTTATATGTCTGTGTGTTTTCTTTTGGTCTGTTTGTTTTAGCCAGTTTTAATTAATTGAGATCGCATCAGGTGTGCATGCATGCGTGTATTTACATATACACATATGCTATATATGCTATACATATATACACATACATACATATTCTTCCACTGTCACTTGCTATGTTGTGATCATTTTCCCAGATCATGCAATTGATTCAAAGTACAATTTTTAATTATATTTTACTGCCTCTTGTGAAAATACCATTACTTACTTATCCTTCAATAAATTTCCAACACTTCTTTCATGAAAGTAATACACTCTCCCTTACAGTGAGACCAAGATAAAGCATTAATTTATGAGTTTTAAGGGCTTATTTGTTAATAGTTTTAAAAGAAAATTTGAGAAAAAAATTTAAATAATATATCAGAGGGCTTTGTGCTTGTAGTAGGTGGTTGCTCTGGAGTCTTCCAAATGTCTATTTGAGATACTGTGTATCTCACACACTGGGCTACTGTGCTTTTGTGCTGGCATTTCATTTGAAAAAGTTGCTGCCCGTCTTGCTGGCTATCTCATGCTCTCAGTCTCTTCAGTGGTTTTAATTTTGGACTTTTATATTAGTCAGATAATGTATCCTAAACATCATAGGAACAATCTGGATTTTTTTATTTGGAAATTTTGTCACTGTAACTATAACTAATTTCCACATGTTTTCCCTAGCATATAGTAGCTAGATTTAGAAATATGTTTTTCTGAAAATACTATTTTCAAGATTTTATTTGCTTCATCATAAATAAAGACACCTTTATACAGAAAAGAATTTGGTGATAATGAAGTTAATTGCAGAAGTTTTCCTTTGCGAATAATGTGTAATGAAGCCACTGTATTCCAGATTTAGTCTCTATTAACTTCAGCAAATCCCACTATACCACTCCCAGAGACATTTAAATCACACGATACTGCTTTCAAAAGTAATAGAACATTTATGAAGATACGTAAATTAGAGCCTCTGAAAACTAAATTACTTTAAATGGATGCATCTTATAGAAAAACAGACACAGAAGTTTTAAGAACTCTAATTGTGAACATAATAATAATAGTAATAGTAATGACGACACTATCAAACACATATATATAGTGTATCAGCCACTGTTTTACGTGCTTTGTGCTTGCTATGTATTATCTCGTTTAATATTTATAATTACTCTGTGAGGTAAACTTACCCCTGAGAAAACTGAGGCAGTAAAAAATTAATTAATTTGTCCAGGACTAATTCCAAAAATGATTTAATGAGGGTTAAAAATATAAGAGCAATAATAAAAATTTTTATATTTTCCTTGGAAGAGTATATATAGACAATGAAAACTTAGCATTTTAATGCATTGGAACATTATTTATCTTGATTACTGAGTTTTTGGCATGTCCTTAAATTTTTTGCCCAAGGTGAGTGTCTCATTGATTCACCTTAGTCCTGACTCTGCCTTCAATCCCCCACTAATTTTCAAAATGTGCTATCTGTTAATTCAGTGTCTATTTTACTTTTTCTGCCCTTGATCCCCAGTCCTGGCTCTATTGCTCCATGGTGACACCTGGCTTATTCTATGGGGGTCCACAGATGGGAACATAGCTGCTAGTGTCCTAACACCACTGGGGCTCTCAGTGTCCTCAGTTCTCCTTCTGTCTCCCATTTTCAAAATATCTGCTCAGAATTTACCTTCTCTATTTTTGCTGAACATCTGATAATGCTCCATTTTTCTTTACCTCCAAAAATGCTGCGGACTAATCAAAGGCTAAATTGAAGGTGCTTTATTCCAAGAGGGTTAAGAAAAGAGAATGCGGCATGAATTCTTGTCCCAGCTCTGCATTTGCCACACGTAGTGTCACCTTTCAAACTTCTTCATCTTTCTGGATCTCATATTCCTCACTGTAAAAGGAAGAGCTTGGATTAGGTAATTTATTTGGATCTTTTGGCTGAGATAATCTGTAATCCTACAGCTACCTTTGTTTACATCTTTGGATTTCTCACATGCACGCAACATCTGCCTTTGGCCTCTTACGAGCAGAAGAGAACATGAACTACGTTTTAGAACATTTTCTGAAGGTCTGGTACAGCCACACCAAGAGTTACATTTAGCCATGACCTGTAGGTTCTCGATGGCTCTATTTCAGGAAATGAAATAAACTTGTTCTCATTGCTTATTAGGAGCCATGCATATGTATTCTTTTCAATCCGTGCTAAAATAGGTCATTAATCCATAAATTAAATCAAATTTATAAGGCCAATAACTTTATATTTGATTCCAAACTTATGCTATATGGTGACATTTTTTCATTGACTTCAGAGTCTAGAGATTTATCAAAGGGCAGCTCTTTGTCACACAGTCTTAGACCTTAAGTACAAGACATAAATCTATTTGCTCTAGCAAATGAGTTGGAACTATTTTTTTTCTCTCCCATCGCTATTTTTTTTACTCCTTTAAAGATGTTCATAAATTACGAATTCCTGGAAAATTGGTTTTAAATTCTGTCACTTCATTTCTGACCTTAATTAATTCTTTTGGAGAGGCTCTCATGTCTTTACTCAGGAAGTCATCTCTGCAGCCTCTCAGTTATTGAGATATTTTTTACAGGCTTCAAATAGCAATAAATGATTGTATCTGAAATCATTGTATAAACAAGCAAAATAGATTAACTTTCTTCCCTTCCTTATGTAAGAAATTCCAGGATTGTAAAGAATTACTGAATGTCTTCAAATCTAATCACATAGAAGTAAGTTTTTATATCTAAGATCTTTCATATCTGTGTCTATATTTCAACGAATAGAGAATCCTGGATTTTGAAACATAATGCAATATACCTTGTAGAGCTTCCTGTCAGGTCGTGTAGGTTGTACTTGCATAAGAACGACAGGCCAAGGAAGCAAGTAGGGGCTAAAATGTAGTCTCCACTCAGCTGGACAAGATGTAAGCCTGCGGCTTCCATGGTGAGGGCACTATTCTTATTTGCACAAAGATGTCCTATGGGCTTCTAGTTTCTAATTTAAAAAAATGTGTTTACATACACATATAAACACACACATGCACCCTCCTTATTTCCAATAGATACCTAACAGTAAGTTCCTCTTAGTAATACTTTTTCTGTAATTCTTTATTCAATTGGCATCTTCCAAGGACTAACCATTTGTTTTGTTGAACTCCTGGCCTCAAATGATCTCCAGCCTTAGCCTCCCAAAGTGCTAGGATAACAGGCATGAGCCACTGCACCAGTCAGATTTTGTTTTCTTCAATAGAGATTAATTCAATATAATCAACTTTTAAGTTATAAAAGAGGTATTTTTGGTATTTAGCTGAAAATTTAATGAAGGCCCGGAAAGACCTGTTATTTGAAATAGAGTCCCCAGACTTAATGATTGAGTTCCAGGACTAAGCCGGAAAGGAATGAAAAATGCTGTTACCCTTTGGTATTAAATAAGAAGCTATGGAGCAAAATCTCAGAGTAGACTTCTCTCATAGGCATGCACAGCTTTCTGACAACATTGAGGTCAGAACAATCCAAAAATAAATCATAGGCCTACAATGAGTCTTTTAGTTGACTCTGACTGACTTATTTTGGCTAATGGTTATAGCTGGAATGGTTAGAGATTTTTATTGTTCATGCAGACAGCAAAAGAATATAGATTCATGAACCTGAAGAAATAGACAATTCTGATTCTTACGCATCTCTAGAGATGATGATAAGGGTTGTCTTGTAAATTTCAAAACCTGGGCAGTTGCTCATAAGAGAGCAATTATTTTTTAAGCTGAAATAAAAGTAATAATTGAAAAGGATTGCTCATCACTGTTATAACCCCATCAGCATTCATTAGCATTTCCCTTTCATAAATAACACATGTTCACATTATGTAAAGAATAAGACTCTAAACATAAACTTCCAACACCTAAAAATGAGCTAAATGTGACTATAAAGAGGAAGTTCCCTTCAGCCTGTATGAATGCATATCCTTGTTTTTGACAAATTGCAAATTTACGTGGATTTTCTTTTTTCTGTATAAAAGTTGATGTCTCTACAAAATGCATATTCTATAGGAGATAAATTCTTAAAATATTTATACTAACTTAGAAAGGATTGTTAGTTATACCTAAGGGTACAAAAATGGTGATATGAATCAGAGCATTTAGATAGCAAGCTGAAAGAAAAGCTGTTGTTTATATGTTGTTCAATATGCCAGTATACATTATAATTATTTTTTAGGAGAAGAATTTTCTGTACTGAAGTCATTTTTCTCTGCCATCTCAAAGAAAAAACAAGAATTTACATTTAATCTTGCCAGTGCCCTCTACCTTCAAGAAGGATTCGCTGTGAAAGAACAGTATCTCTATGGCAACAAGGAATTTTTTCAGAGCGCCGTAAAACTGGTGGATTTTCAAGATGCAAAGGCTTGTGCAGAAACAATAAGTACCTGGGTAGAAAACAAAACAGATGGTAAAGTTTCCCATTTTCATAAAATCATTATTTGCCATTGTATTCATGGTTTTTAATATCCTAAAGTAAAGAATGGCTGAATATTTTCCTGCTGCACCATGGATCAGAGGAATCAAATCTCCTATTTCATTTCACTGTTATTTAAATTAATACTATATTGTAAAACTGAGAAATGGTAAGCTACTTTGAAAAGTATACTGATTCTCTTATTATTTTTTGAGAGGCACCTACTTATAGAATTCTTAATAAGAGGATTTTAATAATAATTTTGTTCAAGCATGGATTTTTTAAGTGTGGAAGCAGCAACAATATTTTTGGCCAGGTAGAAGCTAGATATGTCAATCCCAAATGCCTTCTTTCCCACGCATATTTCAAATAATTAACACATTTTAGTTGAACGTGTTAATGTTTAGTAATAAATGTTAATCATCCTATCATAAAGATGGTAGTCTAAACTAATTTAAATACAAGCTAGCAAAAATTCCAAAGTGACTACAGAGAGATGTAGTAAGCTTAGAGTCACATATTAATAGATCCGAGTTCAAGTCCTGGAAATGATAGGCTATACTCTATTAAAACATTTCAGGATTGTTAGGAGTTTTAATAATAATATATGTGGAGTGACAAGCATATACCAAGCCCTTGATTAATAGTAGTCTGTTTATTTATTCGTTCAGCTGCAAAACACTGTGATGGCATAAGATACTGCTGTATTGTTTACGAGAAGCCTTGTATGGGGAAGCATAAGTTGGAAATGTGAGATGGATATGGTGAGAAGCGTTAGGGGTTCAGGATGAAGACGTCACTGGACAGCCCCATGACATCCGATCATGCTTATTTCTCATAACTTGGAAATATTCATTGAACATAGAAATAGAAGAGGAAAATCATACCAGTAACCTCCATTCTTGTCCCTTTGGTCGGTGGCTACAGGTGCAAGCGTGGCAACTTTGGGCATACCATTAACTTACTAATTATGATTGGCCTCCTGGAAGACCTTGAAATCTAGTGTGAATAATACCAATAAATATAAAAGAAGAAACATTTGTTTTTATTTTTTCTGTCTGAAAGACAATTGATGCAAATAAATCTCACTGAAAAGAGTCTATGACTAGGTCTATTCAAATTTGCCAAGAACAGTCTTATATTTCCCATTTCCTAGTGAAATTCCATTTACATCTGTTTCTTAGTGAAATGTTTAATAGTTTTCCCTTTTACTCTTAAAACTGCTAAGTTTAGATGATAAGACATCCTGTCCAAAACCGATCAGTAAAGACATTTTTCATTAATTCCATTCAAAGCAGTTCCACTGAATCACTATTGCATATTTTTCCCTCCTCCTTCTCCACCTCCTTCATAGGAAAAATTAAAGACATGTTTTCAGGTGAAGAATTTGGCCCTCTGACTCGGCTTATCCTGGTGAACGCTATTTATTTCAAGGGGGATTGGAAACAGAAATTCAGGAAAGAGGACACACAGCTGATGAATTTTATTAAGAAAGATGGCTCAGCAGTCAAAATTCCAATGATGAAGGCTCGTCTAAGAACAAAATACGGTAATATGAGAAATCACATTTTAAAGCATAGCTTTAGGAATTGCCAAATATATTTGATATTTTATTTTCTCTGTTCCAGGATATTTTTCTGAACCTTCCATGAACTACCAGGTTTTGGAATTGCCTTATAAAGATGATGAATTTAGTTTAATCATCATACTTCCTGCAAAAGATATGAACATAGAAGAAGTGGAAAAACGAATTACTGCTCACCACATCCTGAAATGGTTCTCCGAGATGCAAGAATTGGAAGTGGAAATAAGCCTCCCCAGGTCGGTAATGTCATTTTTTAATACTGGTTCTTATGTTTCCACTTACATAGGAATTTAAATAGGTAGTTGAAAGATAACAAATATTTGAGAAGTCTATCTATTGACACAAATCAAAAGAAAAATGCATTTGGAAGTGCTACTGTACTTTGCAGACACAAAGGCAGGTCTTAGCTATTGCTTCAATACGAGGACTGAATTTAAGTGCTCAATTTTCTCTGAAAGGAATAAGATTTATACATCTTAAAACCAGAATGTTGGGATTAAAATGTATTATTGGCCGGGTGCGATGGCTCACACCTGTAATCCTAGCAATCTGAGAGGCCAAGCGGGTGGATCGCTTGAGGTCAGGAGTTTGAGACCAACCTGAGCAAGACCGAGACCCTGTCTCTACTAAAAATAGAAAGAAATTAGCTGGACAGCTAAAAATATATAGAAAAAAGTAGCCGGGCATGGTCGCGCATGCCTCCAGTCCCAGCTACTCGGGAGGCTGAGGCAGAAGGATTGCTTGAGCCCAGGAGTTTGAGGTTGCTATGAGCTAGGCTGATGCCACGGCACTCTAGCCAGGGCAACAGAGTGAAATTCTGTCTCAAAAATAAATAAATAAATAAATAAAATGTATTATTATCTTTTTATTACACTAATTAATCTTTCTCTAGTTTTTTCCTGATTAGAACTTGAGATATTTATCTTCCATTATTTTTCATTAAGAATTTTAAAAAAAGCCAAAAACACTTATGATGATATATATTATACAATTAAAATACTACATATGAAGTTACCTTTAACAGATAATGCTGTAGTCATTGAATTATAAATAGAATCCTATGGTCAATTTTAGTTAGTGAATACAAAATGGAAATTGCAAAGGATTATCTCAGGAAGCAATCATTGTAAACACTAATTTCTTTATATCATGCTTCTAAGAGAGAGGGTAAACTTCAGAGAGAAAAGTGTACCCCAATGACTCCATATACATTCTATCTGAACTTTTAAAAGAGATAGATGTCTAGTAGATTATATGCTGTCCTTTTGTTTCTAAATTTCTCTTTGAACTCATCAAGGCCTACATATGTTGTGCTCCTCTATTCCTGACTATTAGTCTCTTATACCTCTTGGCATTTACTTCCTTTGCCACTTAGCCAGGATCCAGTCATTAGTCATTTCAAGCATAGTCTCACCAACATTTTTTACATTTTTCTCTCCTGTCTTTGTCTCTTTCCTAATTTTCTCCTCAGCTATTCTCAATCCTGAGTCTACTCAAAAAACCACTTTTGCTTTTCAACTACGGATTTCATTGGAGCGAAAATCCAGGAAGGAGTCACTTCTGGCCTCACCACGGCTGGAGCTCAGGACTCCTTGTTTATCTCTACAGAACTTTCTTTTCTGACACCCATTCCGCATCAAAGCGTTACTTCTATTCTTCCTTTGATTTCTCTTACTCTCAACATATGTCTCAACCTCTTGTTTCTTAAAGAAAACATATTATCAAGCAAACTCTTTTTCTTCTCTCTATTTACATAAATCAGCTCAAAATTTATGTAAATTTTTACTAATCTTTTCTTTCTGTACCTTCCACGATATAGTGGAGAAAGAGGAACCCTCTGCTTTTCTCACCCTAACACTGGTTTCTTGCTTCAAGTATTATTAGTTACCCCTTTTTTCCTTGGAAATCTTTCTTCCTTTAGTCCCTATGACACTGCTCACTTTTCCCCTCCTTCTCCTCTCTTTTTCTTTCTCTCTCTCCCTTTCTCATACTTGAGTTTCCCTGCTCCCTAACTTACTTTTTTTCTCTTTCTCTTCCCAAATAAAAATATTTACCACAGTTTCATCTTCAGAATTTTCCTTTTCTTACTCTCGCTAAGAAATATTATTTGTACCCTATTAATATGTCTTTGAAATTTGAATCTGTAACCCCAACCTCTCTTCTAATTCCCTACCATTTGTATATCTCTACCTGAATGTTATTCATTCTTTCAAAGAATATTTTTTTTAGCATCTACAATGTGCCAAACACTGGGGATATGACAGTGTGTGTGAAAGATAGTTTACCTTCTAATAATGGAAATACTAATGTTTGAAATTAAATTGTTTCTTTTCAAATTTGCTTCTCTCTCTCTGTTTCTCTCTCTCAGCGTTGGAAAGATCTCTGTTTTGGAGCCAAAAATACTGAGTTTGAAAACTGTCTGTGCCATGTGCTACCTGTGGGGGCTTAGAGTCACTTGACTATTCTGACTTGTAGTTTAATCAATATAAAAGGTGAATAATGATACCTGTCGCCAAGTTATCCCCAGCTTTTTCAGCCTAAGGAACAAATGCCTAAATAATCATGTATGGTCTCAAACCCAATTGGCAATGAGAAATAAAGGCTTTTGTCAGAATCACCTTCTCCAGCTTTTTTAGGAATCTCTCTGCAGGAATGTTTCACAGTTTAGAAATCTGTCCAGGTTAATGCAGTCTAGACAGTTTCTCCAAGCTGTTTGACCTTATTATCAGCTTCTCCAGACTATGGCCACACTTCCCATACAACCACTGCCATAGTGTAGACACAGACTTCTCTCTTAATTCCTCTAAACACAACTGTTGTGTGTTAAATTGTGTTTTCCTGCCTAAATTCATATGGTGAAGTCCCAACCCTCAGTATCTCAGAATTTGACCATATTGGGAGAGATAGGATCTTTACAGGATATCAAAGAGAAGTCATTAGTGTAACCTCTAATACAATATGACTGGTATCCTTTTACAAAAGGGGGAAATTTGGACAGATACATATAGAGGGAAGATGATGTGATGAGACACAGGGAAAAGATGACCAGTACAAGCCAGAGAGAGAGTCATAGAACAAATCTTTCCCTCACAGCCCTCTGAAGAATACAATGTTGCTGACATCTTGATTTTGGACCTCTAGCCTCCACATCTGTGAGAGAATATATTTCTGATATTTAAACCATCCAGTCTGTGGTACTTTGCTACAGTAGCCCTAGCAAATAAGAACAATTTCAATGTTTAACCTAACTTTACTGAAAACTTAGTGATCGCAAAAGGGGTTTATGAGGTAGAATGTAATTTAAACCAGGTACCAGGCATGACTGTCCTGGAGTGTAGACAGTTTCTTCTACCATGCTATCCTTAGCCTGCCGTTGCCATGGTGCCAGTGCCCCCTGCCCCTCACAAAGGGCTGTACCGTCTCCCACCTAGTCAGCATCCAAGGACCTCCAACTTTTCCCAGTGTAGAGAGAAAGTGACCCAAGGTTTTCTCCCATCTTCTCTAAGGCCAGCTTCCCAGTCATGACAAGAATCTATAGCAATAGATTTCAACTCTCAGTGAAAACAATGCTTTCATATCACATAAAATAGTTTACTCTCTCACGATCTCAAACGTCTCCTCCATCCCACTAATTCTATTTGCATAATGAAAAAGCCCATTGTATTGCATTTTCCAAACATTTGAACAATTTGCCTTAAAAGATGAAATTAATCTTCATTTATATAGAAACAGAAACATTGGGTGGCAGTTGTATTCCCTTTTTCCATACAAATTCCAGCCACCAAAGATCTTTTAAAACTTGATGGCAGTTTCAATTGCAGTGTCTCATTGCATACTTCTATTCATAGCACTAAGTCTGGCATAGAGGAAGGTGTTAAATAAACAATGGCTATTTTTTTTTTCTTTGTAAAGAAGATCACTGTGCAGCCAGTATCAAACAAGAAACAGTGTCTTCTCTGACTTTTTGACTTTTGAATCTCCCTCATTCCTTTTCCTTCTGTGTGGCAGGCTGTTCTCCATGGTGTCTGACCAATAAATTCCCATGTACTTTTCTAGGTCTCTCTCAAAGTTGCCTCTTCCATGTAGATTTGTCCAAACATGCCCAGTTAGAGTGAACCATTTCTTGTCTATATTTGTAGAATACTTTATCAAATTTGCATCATAGCACTAATTACAATGCATTTTCAGTTCTTGCTCACATTCTTGTCTATCCTATTAAGACGTGAGTTCTGGGATGGGGGTTATATATCATTCATTTGGCTTCTGTAGTCCCTAGAACATTCATGGTATATAGCATGTGCTAAATGAGTATAGTGGAGTTAAATTATATACATATTTACAAGGAAAGAGATTCTATATTATTCCTCTTGAACTAATTTTAAATATCTCAAAAACCAGAATTCAACTTTCCAGTCACTCTTTAATTTATTCCCTCTGAGGGTCCTAATGAAGCTTTCCCTCCTTCACATAAATGCCGCATAGTGAAAAAATAGGACATTAGCCGTTTACTTGGAAATTTCTCTCTAGAGAAAGAAAAATGAGATTCTGTTTGAATTCACAGGACTGAAAATATTTTTATCAATTATTTAATCACATGAATACAACATTACATGTAAAAATATTCATTTTTTACTAAATGAATGTCTTTGATTTCTTAAAGGAATGGTTTCCTTATGTGTTAAGTTCATTAACAATTTTAGCCCATCAGAATATAATTATTGAATCAAGTTTCCTGAGCACTAAAATCATGGGGTAAAAGTTCTAAAATACATTTTCCCCAAAATGAACAATTTCCTCACAACAGAAAAATATCTATTTAAAGTGTGTGTTTTTAGTATAGAAGAGAAAAAACTATATAGGCTGAAAAAATATTTTAGGTGGACTGACAGATTTATATTTTCTTATTAAGTGCTGTGGTTCTTTTACATCTAAATAAATGCATAGTGGTTTTCAAACTGATAACTGAAGATTTTGGTAAAACTGGAACAGTTTAATCAACTGTATTAGTTTCCCAGAGCTGCTGTAACAATACAGTATAACAGAGTAGGTGGCTTAAAACAACTGAAACTTATTCTCTCACAGTTCTGGAGGCTAAAAGTCCAAAATCAAGGTGTTAGGAGGACATGCTTTCTCTGAGACTGTAAGTAGAATCCTTCTTTGCCTCTCCCTCGCTACTGGTAGTGGCTGGCAATCCTTGGTATTCCTCTCCTTGTAAATAAATTACTACAATTTTTGCTTCTGTTGTCAAATAGCCATCTGTCTTCACGTAGCATTCTCATATCTTATAAGGACAATGTCATATTGGATAAAGGGCCCATCGTACTGCAGTATGGCCTCAATCTAGTAAATTATATCTACAATAACCCTATTTTGAAATGAAATTACATCATAAGGTGCTGGAGGTTAGGGCTTTAACATATGAATTTGAGGGAGAGAATGTGTGTGCACAATTTAACCCATAACACAAGCTATACCAAATTCTATGTTGTTGTAAAACACAGTGTCTCTTTGGTAACAAAGCCATTTAGCAAATGCCAAAGGCAGAAAAAATAATCATAAGAATGTTTATATATATGCTATAGTATCAAGGAGCATGTGAGTGACTAGAGTACAGTTACTGCTTAAGAAACATTTCTCTTTCTCCTCTTTGATGTATAGTTTAGAATCAAGGCCAATAAGATAGAGTATGGTCTAAAAACAGTTGGCTTCTTTCTAGTATTTGTTATCTGTAACATATTAGATATCTAATTTTAGACATTATCCTGTAGTTGGATATCAACTAAAATAATCATATTACTTTGTCTAAATGTAATATGATTTAGTAGTCAAATATCCTTAGGTTGAAAAGTCTAACACAATCACTATATACCAGATTCTTCTCTGCATAAGAAACTTTCTGAGAATACACTTTTATGATTATATGTATGGGCAAAAGTGATCATTTAATACACATAAATAAAGTAAATAAACAAGTAATTTTAACCTTGTAAAGCATTTAGCATTTATATTTTAATACTAGATGCAATGGTTTCATAGTCTCACTTGGTTATGTCTTCCGTCTCACAGATAGAAAATCAAGCACTGAAAAGATAAATTGATTGTCATTCAACCAGTGTTGGGAGAGGATTAGCTCTCACAGCCTTATCATCTTATTAGTTTGATACTGGTTAGAAAATGTTATTCTTCGATCAAAAGCACAGATTGATTGGGACCTTATTATTGGCAAGGGGCTGAGAAAAAAGCAAAGTGATAGACATGTTCCTTACTGATAAGGTGGTTACTACCTATTGATACGAGGGAATAGTGGGAGATTTGCATGATAAATTTACTAAGACTATACAGCAATGTACAGTAAGTACTAAAAGAATGGCATAACCAATAAGCACTAGAAGGTTCATGCAAAGGCAGGGGGTGGGGGGGCGGAGAGAGAGAGTGCCAGAAATTGGAATTGTAGAAAGAGGCTTTATGAAAGAAGGACTAGAGCTGGGCTTTTAAAGAATCCAGAGATAAGTCCTATATGCAGTGGGGAACTATTGAAAGTATCCAAGTAGCATAGTGGAATGATTAAATCAGTATTTTAGAAAGATATATTTGATAGTCACGATGCCTTCGTTAATGCTAAATAACTGGTCTGAAAATTTTCCCTCTTCCCCACCTCCCACCCAACACACTATCCCTGTTTTTCTGGATAACTTATATTGGTCCTTAAAATCAAGTTTGGGTCTTATAAAGATTTTCTAATCTTTCTATGCACGATCACACAAACATTTTCGCTTTTCCCTGCTGAAAAAAGTTCTTCTGGTATCTTGTGTGTATTTCTGAATAGCACTTATATGAAAATTATTTGTTTTTCTTCCCCTCTGGCCTGTAAACCACTTGAGGTCAAGAGCTATACATGTTTCCTTTCTGTGACCCCAGCACAAAGCACATATCTAAACACTACCATAGCTATTCAATGAAAATTTGTTGCTTTAAACTGAGTAGCAGTGATGTTCAGGATTTGTTAAAGAGGAAAAGTCTGAGGCCCAAAAGATTATTTAAGAAACCACTACAACAATTCAGGCATTAAGTGTTAAGTGTTTAAAAGGAGCAGCTTCACCGGGAACAGTAAGGAAATGGTGAAGTAGAAAAATATTTATTGGAATTTGTGACTAACTAGATATCGGTTAAGAAGGAATAGATTGAATTGAGGTTCTAAGCTTGACTTACTAGGAAAATGAGAGGGCTGTGAATTTTTGCTTTTTTTGTAGCTAGTCATTAACAGGGCACCATGGAATTCTAGAGAGCTCTGGGGCATACTTCAGAGAGTTCATGAGGCCCCGAAATTATTTGCAGGTTTATGCATATAGTTTTATGCATATTTTCCTTGGGGGAGACTGTAGAGTTCTCACTGAGTTTTTGGAGGTCCAGGTCTTTAAACTTGTTAAGCATTGCAATTCTATTCAAAACTACATTAATATTTAAATAATACCCATAGTCTTTCTGAGAGGTATCATTCTTTAAAATATTGACTGATGTGGCATCTCACAGTATCTTTTATCAACTTTTGAAACCATATCACCGATAATAGACTATAATATTGAAGACCAAGAGCCCTGTCACCTTCTTACTATGTAACTTTAGCAAAAGACCTTACTTATCTAAAATTTTTCTTTTATTGTCAAATGGAATAATGATAATATATGCCTCTTAGTGTTGTTATGAGAATTCCATGAAATAATATATACAAAACTTTTAGTACTGAATATTAACTCATTACAATTACTTGTATTATTATTCTGTTTCAGCTCTAACATTTATTGACCATCCATTATAATGCCAGCATAGCACTAGATGCTCCCCTACCATACCTCATTTAATTCTTATAATAAATTTGATAGAGATCTAGTTTTATATTCAGGTTACAGATGAGCTGCAGGCAGGTAAATACCTTGTCTGTGGTCATGCAGCTAATAAACGGCTGAGCCAGTATTCCAAAAGGATGGACAGGAGCCTGAAAATAAGTGCACTGTGGGGCAAGCATGAGGGGAGCACAGAACACAGCGGTCGGTGACAGGGTGACTGGCGGGATATGAGAGATGGAATAGCCATGCCAAGGAGATTTTTCAAAAGAGATGACACCTACCCTACGACACAAAGTGTCATATTCTTGTCGGGCTAGAAATCAATCCTAGGCTTGGCCAGCTTGGATCTGTAGGTGGGTGAATGTGAATTGTGTATGGGTGAGAGAAAAGGAATGCAGGAAAAATGAGACTGGATAGGAGAATAGATATGTCATGGCCAGCTGCAGTAATGATCACAAAGTGTTCATTTACTTTGACCTATTGGACACTGATGCATATTGAAATGCCAAGTGTGCATTAAACAGTGTCCAGATACATTTTGTAAGTGACAGAAAGTATTTTTAACTCAGCCCATGAGGCTAACAGATCATTTCTTATACACTTAAACACACACTCACTTACACACACACATGCACACCACACAAGGTAATTGGTTGGAAAGTGACCAGAAGTTACTATGTACCCACATAACAGTCTAGGTCCACCACTGTCAAGGATTATTATTATTTTTTTTTATCCTTGTAAACAACACTAAGATCTCGTTTGGTCAGTTTCAGATCTGAACAATCCAAGAATGACTCAAGTCCATTGTACCAAAGCTGGGATTTCAAGTAATAAGGATAGGGACTAAGAAGGAGATTAATCCAGGACATTTTTTTTTTTTGTCATTAAACAAGAACTCTGGGAATAAAGAGGAAGAAAGGGACAACACCGGTCTCCAGCAGAGCCTGGAGGACAGGACTGAGTCATTCTTAAAACAAAAATGTGCATTATTTTGTTTCATTTCCTGTAGATTTTACCTGTGAGACCCTTTAATCCCAATGAGTACATTTAGCAAATAGATAATGTTTGCATATGCTAAAAAATCCATTTCATGATTATTTGGTTGCTAATTGTCTAGTCAGCATTTTTGTTGCTCATTTTTTTATGTTTGGCTGATGTTCTTTTGATGATTTTAAAGGAGGCTAAAGGAAAAGGGAAAATGGACCACTAATAGGGGATAAATAGTAAGACTCACAAACTTTGAAAGAGGGACATTATATATATATTGATCGAGTTGGTAGTTTTGAATTATATTTTGATTAGAAAGCAGTGAGAGTTAGCTCATTAGCTTTGACTTCAGCTGGGCCTAAGTTCAAATCATAGCTCTGGCACCTATCTTGACCTTGAGTCTGGAAATCAACCTCCTCAAGCTTCTACTTTCTTATATGTTAATGGAAATAATAATGCTGACTTCCTAGGATTTTTTGGACAATTAAAAACTATAATCTATATTAAGTACCTAACACACGGAAGTGCTACTTCACACCTGGCTCCAATAATTATGAATAATTAGAAGTTGGCTGTAGATTATACTTTTTGTTAGATGCCTGAATGGGCTTCTATTGCTGTCAGTTTCATTGGACTATATTATGAACAGGATTGTTACTTAAATTACTCTCCAGTGATAATTAGGCATTAATAGAAGCTGTAATAAGTCTTGCAGTATTCTTGCCATTATCCTGAAATTATTCCACTATTATACTAAAAATAGCCAATTTGGAGGTAGATTAGAACATGTATTCTCCAACTTTTAAAAGCCTCTACTACATTTGGTTTAAAGAGTGTGGTAATAAAAACAGAAGGAAAAAAAACCAACCCTCAAAATCATCATGCTGCATATTAATTTTCTTAGTAGAAAGTTGCAATGAAGAAGTTGAAAATAGTTGGCATAAGTTTTTTTCATTATCAGTACTTTTTAATGTACATGTTGTGCCCTTTCCAGTTAGCTAAATGAGTTCCAGGGTTCTAAATGAGTTAACATCTTCCAAAAGTATATATTGTTTTATCAACAAATAATTTAGGCCCAGTAAAGTTTTGCCACAACATGTTCATGGTTTTGAAGAATTATAATTAAGAAGCTGTTTAGCATTTGGCAATTAAAATAATGATCTAATTAGGCTGATTGCCCAAGCTAATTTCTAGCCCCAGATACGGGCCTACCTGTTAGATCAGCAAGGATCCTTGAGCAGTAGTGTATGTATCCAAACTGAGGAGCACCGGGGCAAATGTCTGGGGGCATAGACAAAGCTCCTCCGCCAGGAGTTCTGGGAATTTTGCTGGTGTAGGAAATATATATAGCTCTCCATTTAAGAATGTTACATTTGCCCTTTCTTTCATAACCAAAATTTCCAATCTGATTTTAAAATGCAAACTGATGCTTTAAGCATCTGTGAAGTCAATAAATACAAGCTTTTTTTTTTCTTCTTATTTAAATGGGAAAGTGAGGTTCAATGATGGCTTTGGGTTAGAATCCTAGATCAGTGCCTGTGAGAATCTTTTGAGATTCTCTGGTTAAGGTCCCTCCTCACAGGGGAGGTAAATTGAGAGAGAGGCGAGCAGCATTCGAAGGCCCTAATGTATGGTCCTGCATTGGGAACACTTGCTAGCTCCTTTTTCATTTCTTCTCCTGTAATTTTTATCTTTTATTTCCTTTGAAAGAAATTTAGTTTCCTCTCCTTTACCCTTTTACAGGGTCTATTGGGAAGATATTAGGTGTGTGCATAAACTCAAGAAAGTCACATCAAGTGTGACAATGAGTGGGACGGATGATAGGTAATAAATGCCTCTCTGTTCCTTAATAGCCAACAATTTTCTCCAAGGACGGTTAACTCCTGTTCTCTGTTCATAGTATCACAGACATCTGCCAGGAACCATCTTTGATGGTGCGAAAAACCTGAGTACATAGAGATTCTGGAGGGAAATTTTAGACTTTAGGAAGGAGCCAAGCAATTGAAAACTTAGACTTTTCACTCTGTTTTATCAGGTAATTATTATTTCAAAAAAAAAAAAATAGAGTATTCTCTTCGCCCTTCCTTCCAGCCATTTACCTGGGAAGCAAATTATTAGCAGCCCAGAACTGATTCGTAGAGCTGGCAAAATGGTATGAAATGTGAGAAAATGTAATTGGGAAAATAAAAACAAAATATTTCACAATATAATCTCTTCTGAGTCATTCATTTAAAAAAAAATTTTGGTAGCAAATGTGTACAGTGTTTCAAGACTTTTATTTGTCATCTTTTTATTTAAACAGATTTAAAGTGGAACAAAAAACAGACTTCAAAGAAGCTTTGTATTCTTTGAACATAACTGAGATATTTAGTCGTGGCTGTGACCTTTCTGGACTAACAGGTAGTATGATAAATAATTCTGATATTATCATGTTAATTTGTTTTCTTAGGACTATATTAACTAACTGATCTTAAAATTGGAAGAGGATTTGGTCCCAGTAAACATATACACAGTAAATAAATGTCATGTTGATCTGTGAACAAGCACTCCATTTAGCATTTAAGTAGTTTTCCTTAATGAAAGTCAAAAAGCATCTAGAATTTTAGATGAGCATTCTAGTCAAACTTCTAATAAAACGATGTAGATAAAATTTATTATATGGGCTTTTATTTCTGCCCTGTTTGGATTTTCTTATCTGAATAATGGGAATTACAACTTTGAGTCTCTCATATAAGCAGAGCTAATAAAACTCTTATAAACCAATTTGCAAATGTTAATTCCCTAATATTAGAGCTCATAAAATAGGCCTCCACAAGCTGCTGGATAATGAACACAATCAAGAAATAGTAATGCTACAGCTTTTAGATTTAGCAACAGAGGCCTTTGGACTGACAATAAAACAGAGAAGATGAAGCTACTTTGCTAACTTGCACCTGGGAGGGTCCTACGTGGCGAAGATGCTCACTTGCACAATGAAACCAAGACAGTCTTTTAATTCTTCTGGTCCTGGAAGTACTCACTAGTTCAAAAATAACGAAGAGAAAAAGATGGATGAAGAGGGCCAATTTGTCGCAAACTATTTACTCTCTTTTAAAGTCAGTCTTCTGTTTTATAAAAAGGGACCTAAGCTTGTCTGTCTGATGGGTTTTTGTATCATAACGTGAAATATTATGGAAATATTTTGTGTATCTTTATATAAATATCTGGGCTTTGGAGAGGTATTCGTTAATTTAGTCACCTATGAATTGTGTGGGTAAATGAATAGAATAAGTTTTCCTGGTGGGGGAGGTGAATGAGGTTCACAGGTGTCAACAATGTTCATTATCACCTTCACACATGATGTAGCTACTTGTTCTCGTACTGACAGGTCCGACTTTGACAATTTCATCAGCACCAGGTATGAAACAGTCAACATTAACTACTGCACCAGGATGCCTTGAAACACAGCCCCCTCAGATACACCAAACCATTTTTCAAGCACTTTATCCTCTTAAACTTCTTTCTGGCCTTAGGAAACTCACTTGATATGCCTCAGACATTTCAAACAGCCACTGATTCTGCAAATTCCCAGCAATTTGTAACTTCTATAAAATCTCCTTTTACAGACAGAATTTTAAAGAAAATACCTCCAAAATGCTTCATAAAAGAATTTGTTCACAGGAATGAACCCTGAGCAGAGAAAAATAAATGTCCAGCAGTTTTCTGCTCTTTCCTGCCTGAGTTACTTATTTGAGTTGTTTTAATTACTTTGGCTCTGTCGTGTTGCCTGGAACAGAACAGCCATAGCCCACGCTGACACTACGGCTGGCGGCTGGAAGCACAGTCAGTTCCCTGCTATCACCACCTATTATTGGCGCAGTAAACATTCACTAAAGCTTACTGAGAACCGATCCAACACTAGTGTTACAGGACATGCACATGAAAGAACACTACCTCATACTCACGTAGTTCACATGTTTTGAAGTAAATGTTCCTATAGATTTATTTTGGAAAATTTGAGATAAATATTTGACTTCTCACTCTGTCATCACTTCTTGTGTCACATGTAGTAAAGTACTTAACCTTTCTGAGCCTCAATTTTCTAATCTGTTAAGTGAGATAATATGACGTAGTGATTTGGGAGGAAATAAATGAAAGAATGTATGTAAATCACCTAATTTAACATTTGGTACATAGTAGATGTTTAGTAAATGTTAAATACAAAAAAAAAAAAGCAAGTGGGGAAAGTGACACATTAATATTTACTTGTACATCTTCTAGCAAAGCTACACAAGTTTTTCTGTTCTCTTCATTTAACAAATACATACTTAGAATTTTCATAAAAATTAAGGGAAAGAATTATTACAAAGGTGTAGAAACCAGTGAGTTTATGGAGTATCCAAAGTCCTTGTTCTAAACCTATCATCTCTCAGGTCCTGTTTTTTCCCTAAGACGGGGCCCTGTCTACACTGGGAAGGAACACACGAACCAAATGTCCCATTCTAACTGTTAGGGAGTCGTTTGGGCTGGTGCCATTGCTAAACTGGGTGAAATTCTTCATTACTCCCCAACCTGCTTTTTGGCCTTCACTCTTGGTGTGGGCCCCTAGGTCATTTACTTTGTGCTCTATTTGTAAATACTGTTTTCTTCCAGGCAGTCCTGGGAGAAGAAGGTGCTTTATTGCCTGATCTTGAGAGACCATTCTCCTGCATTTCAGTTAATTCACACTTACAGCGCAGATGTCCCCTTTTCTCCATTTTACAGGTGTCCATCGCTAGACATATTCAGATTCATTGATTTATTTATTTGAAAAGTATTTGTTGTAAGCCAACTAAGTGCCAGGCAGTTTTTTAGAACATGTTTTCATTGTCCCTCTAAGGAATATTGTCAGATCTATCTGATCTTGTGAGGCCAGCCTGACATGGCTTCTGGACTCGTGGTTTCACTTTCCCCTTCTCAAGGAGACGACCCTTGCAGGTCACTATACCAGAAAATCTTCACATACACATCGATTCCACCAAGAGGAGAAGAGAAGCATTTTCTCTCAGCTCGTATCCACGCCAGAA
Organism: Avahi laniger; assembly: GCA_963575035.1. Taxonomy (NCBI): domain Eukaryota; kingdom Metazoa; phylum Chordata; class Mammalia; order Primates; family Indriidae; genus Avahi; species Avahi laniger. The sequence continues at coordinate 51,169 of CAUYSK010033754.1, read as the reverse complement.
CAAAACATTGTAAGACACTATCTGACACTGAAAATTTTAACAGATTTTAAAGCATAGCTCTGAACTGATTTTGTAATATATGCTACAGGGGTTCTTTAAATTTTCATAGCCTCCCCAGTCTTGAAGGAAAGTAAATTTTGTTTTAAACTCTGATCAAAACTAAATACAGAATTTAAAAGGTAAGTTGGCTTTGAGGTTGAATATAATACATAGGATGGGATTAATTCAAATCTGGAAAGCCTCTTTCATCCTGTCTGAAGACCATGGCTAAGGGAGGCAAAACCCTCTGTCCATTAAAATATTTCACTTAGTTGGATACCCGATTTGAGGCTTACACCCTTCCCTCTTTACCTTTTATATCAGGGGAAAACTTGACTATCTCTGTCTCTATTCATCTCTGTAAGAGCTAAACCTAAACCACCTTTATCGCTAGCAAATTGACTAAACAGAAAGAAGTGTGTTTGTTTCCTTTTCTTTGTTCATGTGAAATGTTATTAATCTGGGACCTAATGGTAATGGCTCTTGATTTTAACCCTTAAACATACTTTCATATGTTTTACCAGATTCATCTGAAGTATATGTTTCCCAAGTCATGCAAAAGGTCTTCTTTGAGATAAATGAAGATGGCAGTGAAGCTGCAGCATCAACCGGTAGGACAGATGATTTCTGGATAAACTAGGAGGAAAGATGAGGGAAGGAGGAACATGAGGGTGCAGGCTCTTTTGCAGTATTCGGGTCTTTTTTCGTCTTCTGCTGCCTAGTACTCTATAGGAGGAAAAAAAGAAAATGGTTGTGTAAGCTATTCATACATCTCTTCAGTCACAGAATAACACAAAGGGGAACGGAAGTTATTTGATTAGGAATTGAGGCCCATCTACTGATATCTGCTTATTTGCAAATACGATAATCTACCAAGTAGGAGACAGGACTTGCGGAGAACATTTTAGGGCTCAAATATGATATAATTATTGTTTAGGAATGCTCATTTTTTGTAAGCATATTTCATTTCATTCTTCCATTACATCAAGTTAGTCCCCTCTTTTTAAATTTGATTCTTGTTTGTGTCTCTATGGCGATGGCTCTCAAACTTAGCTGCACATTAGAATCACTAGGGAAGCTTTAAAAAATCTCATGCCCAGTCCATACGCCAAAATAATTAAATCGGTATATCTGGAGGTGAAGTTCAGGCTCCAATATTTCTTGTTTCCCTAAGTGATTCCAGTGATTCCAAGGTCGAGAGCCAGTGCTCCACAGTGGCTCGTGGCTTGCCCTTGCTACCGCAATGTAGTGCACAGATCAGCAGCAATAGCATCACTTGGGAACTTGTTAGAAATACAGAATCTTAGGCCCAACTCTAGACCTACAGAATCAAATCTGCATTTTCCGAGATCACTAGGTGATTTGTTTATACACTATAAGTTTGAGAGCCACTCTTCTATGTTACATTTCCTTGAACAAATGACATTTTAAACAGTATCTAAGATGTATATAAGTAATATTTGAAAAATAATTAGAAAAAAGTCTTAAAATCAATTAGAAATAAACAAGCAACTATAATGAATTCCTCATAAGTCTATTTTAATTCCCCATATTATTCGGATTTTAATCAATATTTAAAAGATATTCATCATTTAAAATCTCTTATTGATAAATATTTTAAAAATTGTGTCCACTTAATTTCTTGATTAATTTGTAATGCCACACAGAGCCAGTGGATTTTGACATTTGGGTAGGACACATGGGACTCCATTACCATTTTGTCATCTCTTGAAGGATTTTGCATTGCTGTGATGAAGGAACTCAGATTGTAGGGGATGGGCTATATCAATTCTTGGAGAAATAATAGGATTGCATTTGGACGAGATTGCTGGTTCAGGTAGACAAATTTTTCAGCTGCTTTTAAACAGAACAGAAGGAGTCCTTCTAGATTGTCATCTGATCTTCTCATTATAGTGGTGAAGAAACAGGGCCAGCAATGTAAAGTGGCTTTCCTGAAGTCATAATATTAGTTGATAGCAGAGTTTGACTCAGATTAGAATCCCTGACTTCAAGATCAAATCCCTTTCTGCTATTGCCTACTGCCTGTCATTGTAAGTCTAGAATTTTCTAGGAGGCTGTGATATCATTAAAGGAAGGCAGCATGAATCAGCAGTGATCATGATGTACTACTGCTCAGATAGTCAGCCCGAGTATTTTGACTTCCAGAAATCTGCTCAGGGATTGCTCAAGAACAAAAAAGTCCAAGTTTTCACCGCAAATGGGAATGGAAGTAAAACTGACCTGACTTTGCTTTTTGGATTTTTCTCAATGATTCAGACATGAACCTATATTCACAGGTGATTTGGGCAGCATGGCCCTGATACTCCAGATAAGAGAGCGCCATTCACGTTACATTACTAAAGTTATATTTGCTGTTTTAAAATTCTAATTATACATGTTAATTTTATTTTTCTTGGGGTCAAAATATAATTGTACAAAATTATTTATATTATTGATAAAGATAATGTCTGAATTGAACATAAAAACATTTAATCTAGGAAAAAAATACAACCTTTTAAATTTTCCAACCCTAAATATTAACAAAGGCCATAATGAAGCAACATGATATTAATTATCATAGTAAATATTTTTTAAGGCAGCAAATCTCTGTTTTAAATCTCATAATAAAAATTCTATATACATTTACTGCACAAATCCTAAAAGCTCTGAACTTACAGAATAATTTTGAAAGAGAAAGTAAAAAATAAATTAATTTGAATTCAGATGTGATTACCGCAAGCCTGAAGTATAGAAATGAAGTGTAAATGTATCCAAATAGAAATTAAGAAATGAAAACATTATCAGAATAAATCATATAATGTAAATTAAAAGTGAGAAGAAAATTATTGTTTAAAAGATAAAATTTTTCAATTGCTTCCACTAAATTGAATCTAGTATCTGGCTTTCTTCTTCATTTAGCATACACATGAAGTTAGAACTATTTCATGAATGATCTAATATTTATTCTTCTGCACTTTGGTTTTAAAATTTATTGCAAATTTCTCTATATTTAGAAAATGGTTATTTTTATACATGTTAACTCTTACACAAAATGACCTTTCCTGTCTACAGAAAGTATTATGGATATATTTAATATTCCCTTTACTGATCTTTTAATATGAATATCTAAATACCCTTTGTCTCTATTTCATAGGCATGAACATCCCTATAATTATGAGTATGGCTAAAAACCAATTTATAGCAAATCATCCATTTCTGTTCATTGTGAAGAATAACCCAACAGGTAACTTTTTTGAAAATTCTTTGGGGAAAACTCAAGTCAAGCAGACCTAGCTGCAGCTGCTAATTGCAATCTACACATCTGAAATCATTTGTTCTTTCAATGGATATTTAAGTGCCTATTATGTACCAGGAATTGTATTTTAAGAGATCACAGGGACCTAAAATAGGACAGTGGTATTAATAGCTGCCACCATAGTTATTATATGTAGTAGCCATTTTATATACCTATCTCTAAGCTAAAATCATTCTAAAAGGTTAGATATTTGACTAATAAAGACACTGAAGCTCTGAGAGAGATTATGTAGTTTGCCTAGGGTCATACCATCAGAAAGTGTGGGAGTGAGAATTGAGGTCAACTCTCTTTCTATGATTCCACAATGGAAATGAAATTGAGAGCTGTGGAGTTGTGAAAAATTTCAGAGGTAAATGAAAAAAAAAAAAGTGACTAGTATAGACTCTGAGGGGAAGGGAGAAATCAAACATAATTTCCAATCTCCAATTTGAACAACTGGTGAAAAATGATGCAGTTAGGTACAAAAGAGAATGTAGACATAGTGGATTGGATTGGTATTTGGCACAATGTCAACAAACGGAAATCCAGATTGTCTAGATAGATTTCAGCACTTTCTTTTATGAATAAGAGAGGCCAGATGCAGTGGAGAAATTGTGTTTAAGTTTATATTTAGGACTCTTCAGTAGTCATAATGCCTATTTGAGGTTTATAAACTATAGAATAGAAGAAATTATATCTTATTTATCTCTGTATCCAGTCCAGTATTTGGCAAAATGCCTGCCATATAGTATCAGCATCCCTGCAGATTAGGAGTGGGGATTTGGGTATCAGACCTAGGCTCAAGTTACAGTTCAATTAACTATTAGTTGTAAGACAAGTTGCTTTATCCTTTCTAAGCCACATTTTCCCCATCTCCTGTTTGAACACAGTACTTGTTTCATAGAGTTAAATATAACAATGTATGAAGCCAGTAATACTGTGTCTGGCACATACTAAGTGTTCATTATGAATAAGTCCATAAATATTAATGAATGAATGACTAGATAAATGAAGGAAGAAAAATGGAAAAGATTCTTTGTATAAACTTGTTTATAGGGAGAATAAATACAGTTATTCTCAGAATCTGAATCTGTTAGATTGACTAGGAATATTGATATTATTGTCCCGCTAAGAGATACATCACTCTCTCTTTTGGGCTCCATGAAACTAATGCTGAGTGATGCTTCTAAAAATTATGTCTTGAAAACAATGGAGCAGGTTTAGAATTGCTGAGATTGCATTAACACAACTTCAATCTGGTAGTGGATGTGTCAGTGTTAACATGTACTCTGAGTATATAATTTGATCTCTATATCTTTAACCTTTGGATGACTGTAATTTCTTATAATTAGTATATAATTATTGAGTCTGAAGACAGAAGGAAATAAAGCTACATTGGGCATCAACACACAAGTAAATAAAGGCTTTTAGAATAATTATGTTTGACTGTATTTTCCAAGTCGGTGACTTATTATATTCTAAGGCCATATAATAGCTATCAGCAAGACAGCAGTGAAAATTCAAAACCCAAAATAATCCACTTATTTGTTTATTTGTGATAATACTTAACTATCAGAACTTTAAGACAATTTTCACTATTTTATTTTTTTATTGTAATAAGACTTTCTAAACTAGGGTTTCTCCTTTATTGTTTAAAATGAATGGCCACTCATTTATCAGGGACTGTAAATTGTTCCCATATAAAATGTAGAAAAGGCTATTATCTTAAGACAATATATATTCAATGATTTATCTATTTTTATCTCACCAATGAACTCAAGAAATAATTGAAATTAATGGAGATGGTGATTTAGCATCACCGCAGTGGACTATTAAATGGCTTCATGCTCTATATAAAATACATTCTGTTGACAATTTCTGAAACATAAGGATGAATGATTTTAGATTTATTACAACCAATTCTTATTTATATTTGAAATTTCTTTTGGTCAAACAATACTCTTGTGCAAAATCTATACATTATTTGGATATTTCTATCAGGTGAGTTTTATATTGCAGTATATTCTTCTAATGCCCTTAAGCTTTAGCTAAACTTTTAAATTAAATGTCTAAGCTAAACTTCCAGGACAATGAAGAACTTTTTTTAGGCTGAAGGTGTAGGCCAACTTTATAGACATTGAGAAAAATAGTGTGAAAGATACTGCATGAAAGTTACCATTTCTGAGAAAACAGTGAGTCATGATTTTGAAACTGACAGTACTTCACACAAAATAAAAATTATTTCATTTAGAACTCTTTCAGGTCATTGGCCAAGGGAAGAAGCAGACCGAAGAATATTCATTAAAAAATCTTTTTCTGGCTGGGCGCGGTGACTCACGCCTGTAATTCTAGCACTCTGGGAGTCTGAGGCAGGCATATTGTTTGAGCTCAGGAGTTCGAGACCAGCCTGAGTAAAAGCGAGACCCCTGACTCTACTAAAAAAAAAAAAAAAAAAGAAAGAAATTAGCTGGACAACTAAAAATATATATATATAAAATTAGCCGAGCATGGTGACACATGCCTGTAATCCCAGCTACTCAGGAGGCTGAGGCAGGAGAATCGCTTGAGCCCAGGAGTTTGAGGTTGCTGTGAGCTAGAATGACGCCACAGCACTCTCTAGCCCAGGCAACAGAGTGAGACTCTGTCTCAAAAAAAAAAAAAAAACAAAACTTTTTTCTAATCATTGGCTTTAGTTATGCTATTGTATTTTAATATGAGAAGGTAAAAGTTGCTTGCATCTGACAAAGGTGTTGTATAAATATATCGATTAAATACAGAGGACACCTATTAAGAAAGGATAAAGGGAAAACAAACCCATAATGATTTCTGCTTCACCCTGTCTCTAAATCCATCAATTACTATTATGTCGAGGGAAATTTCACTGATCTGCTCAATTTAGTAGTGAGTAAATTGGAGACTACATGAAGACTCAATTCAAAATGTGGTTCTCCTTGGTGAAAGAAACACGAAAGAGCTAAGACAAATGGCTTTTATGTAATGTTCTATACTTCTGAGTGTTTAAAAATTTAAACTACTGTCTTCAATTATGAGGTTAGTATCTATAAAAGTTACTTGGAACATTTTCCAGAAAATTCTGATAATCATTTTAATGCCATAGCATTATGAAGATATCAGAGTCACTGCTGGTTTCTATTATGACCAAATATAATATTCATGCTGGGAAAAGTATTTATATATTCCTATCTATGTGAAAAATAGGAGTATTTATTTTCTTTCTCTTTTTCCAGAATTTTGAGGCAGGACATTATTAATTATAATTATTCCTAAAAAGAAAAAAATAAAATCTGCTGAAGATTATGTTTATTTCCATGTTACTGGCTCTTCTAGGAGTGTGTCTGTCTTTGGACTGAACAGTAGAGTTAATGAAAACGGGCTCTCCCATTGTTATTTCAAATATATTTAAAGATCATTTTCATTACCTTTAAAATTATGCAGTTTATTTTATCATTTTTGAAATTAACTTTTATTACAACTAAGTGTAAGAAATTAAGTCATGGCAACATTTGACACTCATCTATTCAAACCACTTCCCTTAACCCAGTTGAAAGCAAGATGAATAGATTTTGGCATATCATTGCTTCTCTTTTGTACTTTAGTTCTTAGTTCCTTTTCACTTGCAAACACAGAAAGGCTGGAAACAGGCATTTGCATTTATGGTTTTGTACTATATCACTTTGGTGAGGATTTGAAAGTACTAGTGATATAAAAATATTGTCTTTAGCAGTAAAGTAAGCTTTGATTCAGAGCTGAAGGAAGAAATCTGTGAAGCTGCACTTTTAACCCTGAGGGCTACATTACATGCATAAAAAGATGACTGCTAATGCCTTAAATTTAAAACTCTACCATGCTCGTCATCATTTTATTATGCTATGCTTGCCTGACTCGGTCTCTATATTTAGAAGAACACCTCTCTGTCACTTTATTTTTGCTTTCCTATATGAAAAACAGGGCTAATGTATTTTTCATTACAAGCTGTAGTGGATGTTAATTTACTTTCTAAATTACCAGAAAATGATTAATAATGATATAATTATGTATTTAAGACAAAGGAGAGGGCTTTGCTATTATACACTGCCTATTCATCTTATAAAGAAAAAAAAGACCAAATGATTTGTTGAAATGTTAAAAATACTAGTTATTGTCAATTTTTCTCCAGAAATTTCTTATGTATGTTTTTGTTTTCTTTTCCTAGAATCAATTTTGTTTATGGGAAGGGTGACAAACCCTGACACCCAAAAGATGAAGAGAAGAGATTTAGATTCACTGTGAATAAAAAGCACAGACTCAGAATATAAGACAATTCCTGGAAAATAGTTGATTGACAAAATATCATCATCTTGAAAATATTTTCCATATATTTTATCTTTTTTCTGTTTTAAATAGTGCCTGTATTAACCTGCATTAATAGAGACCTGTGTTAATGAATAAGTAAAATTAAAAATGTGTTTGTTTCTGTCCTTTCTGTATGTTTTATAAAATCTATATGAATTAAAAGCAGTGAGCATAAATAAAATATTATCATTCATATGTTAAAACAAATCTAAGATATCTTAGATATCAAATTCCTGTCTTGAATATCAAATTTCTTTTATTCCTAAAATATTGGACTATCAAACTCTCAGACATAGCAGCATTATCCAGACTGTGGGAAAATAAGGTTACAAGAGAGTGGGCACATGTATGTTTCTCTGGGGCGCTACTTAAGACAGAAATCCAGTATCTGTGATGGTAGTCCAGCTTTCAGTATTTTGCTAATCTTGTTATTCTATGTTTTACATATAATGTTTGCCTTGCTTCAATACCTTTTGGAATATATCATTTTTTTTCTGATTTATGCTTTAAAATATATGAAAAGTAGAAATGCTGAGGGCTTTTGTAAAGCTTTCTTCTTTTTATAGGTGAAAGTGGCGGCCAAATTAGCATGATTCAGGAAGCTGACCTTCCGTGATTTTACAATGCTGAGCTAAGGGAAGTGTTAAAGCCGAGATTGTATTCTATAAAAATTAAATGCAGAACCCTTTCTCGACTACTCTGAAATATTAGATCTAAATATCACAAATAATACTACATTCCAATATGACTTCATGTAACATGTTTCACAGTTTTTTCATTTTCATGTTAATCACGTACAGCGCCTTTTTGTTTGTTATGGCAATTTTTGGCAGAGAGCTTAATGATAATAACTACCCTTTGATGATTCCTAATTATGTTTCAAGCACTGAAGTAAGCACTTTATATACACTATGTTAAATGTACTAAAAATTTAATGAAATAGTATTACTCCTCTTCCTGATAAAGAAACTGAGACTCAAAAAAGTTATATAAATTAGTCAAGAACATACACAAATACATACGGTGGATGAATTTGAACTCAAGATTACCTGAGATAGGAGCCCGTGACCTTATTCACTGAATTATGCTCCCTTTATAGGGGAGGAAAAATTCATCTTCTCTCTACCTTTCATAATTCTTAGCTAGAACCTCCTGTTACAAAAGGCAGATTAACAAGAGAAAAAGAAACAGAAGTTTATTAACACGTATATCTCATGTATACATGGGAGATACCCAGGGAAAAATGAGTACATTGCAAGCAAGAGGCTTAGAACTCCTGCTTACATAGCATCTGCAACAAAGAACAATACATTTTTTGACAAGTGAAAAGGCAAAGGAAAAGGATCTAGAATTTCTAGAGACAGAAAATTGTAGGAAGGCAAATACGTGGTAGATAAATGGTAGTTAATAAGGTTTGTTATTTCGATTCCTCTAGTACTTTCTGTAAAGCTGTTAAGGGTCTGAAGTCATCTCCAGTGATCAACCTCTGTCCTACTTGGTAGAGAGTGGAGGAGGGACACCTTTGTAAATTTATGTCCTGTTTTTAGGCAAATGGAAGAAGGGCAAAGAGCTTTCTGGTATTTGCTTCTTCTCAATTACCTTCAGCTCAAAATATTCCTTCTACCAAAGTGGCATATTTTGGGGTGGTTTATTCTGCCACTCTTCCCCTTCTACTGTAGTCTCCAAAGTCCAGGTACCCATCTACAGCAAAATCCAGTGCAAAACTGCAGACATTATGAAGACAACTTTAGAATGAATTATGATTGCTTAAAACCATAACATAATTGAAAGCAATATTCATTCCTATACTGTCAATTTGAGCTTACTTTGCTATAACACAGTAAATGCTAATCTATATGTTAATGATACACGTTTGTGGCATAAATTTCTAGTTCTTCCTCATCGTGGAACTGGTTTAAAAATATGCTTCTTTGATTCAGGAAGAAGAGAATAATAAGTTCAGTTAAGAGTATAGCAGTTTTATTCTGATCTGGTTCAGATTTCAGTTTCCCCTAGGTTGCCTGAGTTCCTGTGATCCTTTTCCATGTGTTTCATGTCAATCTGCTCTGGGGACTCATTCATTTATTCCACAAATATTAATTGAGCTCCCACCATGTTTCAGGCACTATTTTAGGTACTAGGCATGTACCAGTGAACGAAATTGGCAAAGTTTCTGTCTTCATGGAACTGGCATTTTACTGGTAGCAGGCAGACAGTAAACTAGTAAACAAATACAAAAACAAGTTAATTTCAAATGGTGATTGTTAGTCTTAAAGAATTCACCCTCCCCAAACTTCCATCCAAACCTCCAATAAAACCCACCCTCTCCCCTTCCTAGGGGTGTATTAGGCACATAGCCTTTGCCAGACCCCTAGGGAGAGAAAGGAATGAAATGCAAAAGAGGAACTTACTTTCCTTATCCCTCCTGATAAGGAGGATGCTTATCCCTCCCTGTTGTTCCCTAAGGAGATAAAGGAACGGAATGCAAGAGAGGAACTTAATTTCTTTATGCCTCCCAGTTGTTTGAAAAGAATTTATTTACTCCCCCCCAAAAAACTCTTTATAAAACGCAAGGCTCTGTCCTTTTCTCTCGTGGACACCTTTTTTGGCCTCCACCTGTCTGCACCCAGATGCTCAAAATAAACAGCATTTTGCTGCACAGGAGGCTTCATGTGTCTCTCTCTTGGCTCCGGACCTAACAGTGATAACTGATGGCATTAATAAAACCGGATAAGGAAATAAGAGAGATTTCAATAATGGAGATAATATAATAAGGTGACTGTCCCCAAGTGTCACTTTCGGTACATGTTCTTACAATGTGCTCCCTATGTATTTACTTTTCTTTAATAAGATTTACTGAATGTCTACCTCGAGTTCCTTACTACAGAGCCTGACTACATTGTACAGAAGTTTTGGTAATTTTTCTTCTTTGATTTCATGCTTTTCTTCTGGTCTGTGCTATTTGCCTTAAAAAAGAAAAGAGTTTAAGCTCCTTATGGAATAAAAAATAGCCTTCTGTTGGGAGGTTGAGCTGAAAAATCCTTTCTTCTATCTACCCTCTTCCAGAAATACAGTTGCCAAAGCACTTCAAAGATTAAAACATTTAATCTTTACTTACAGTTGCAAGTAACTCAGTAGTTATTATAGTTTCATATCATAAAGGTTACAAATATCTGAAATATATTTATAAAACCTATATCTATTTATGAAAGACTATCAGCATGAAATAATTTTCTTTGGCAAGCTATATGAATATTTAGGATTCACAATAGTACATAATCTATGTGGAATAAAAATATTGTTAAATTAATAGCTCTTATAAAAGTCTAATATATCGTATATGTATCACATATATATTTTTTCTTCCTTGAGGCAATCATTAAAGTAGTAGTACTTTTTTTGGATACTTTAGAATTGAGTTTTATTGACTTTACATAGTTATAATTCACGGCATATTTTAGAGGAATCTGTCACACCAAGCAGTGAGACCTGGAAGGTCAAAGGCTTGAGATAAGGAACAATTTCTTTTTTTTGGATGAAGTTTATTAAATTCTCCTGAATTGAGTAATAAAGATCTGGAAAACTTGAAAGATACAGAGGAAATTGTGAGCAGGCTTCAGTAGAAGTTCGTGCTTTGGACCTCTGCAAATAAGATATTTCCTTGCAATGTGTGTGTTTGTGTGTGTGTGTTGGAGACGGAGAAGGTGTCTTTTTAAAATATTTGTCTTGAATAAATTTTTGATTAATATAAAAAATTATGTCTATGTGCAAGGAATGAAGACATTGCCTTGCTAATGATACTTAAAAGCATGTACTTGATGTTCCACAGAAAATTATAGAAGAAATGCTGATCTTAGCAAGTTCTCAATAGGCATCTGTGGAGATCAAAACAGATTTTCTTTTAGATTATATTCATATATTAGATTTGAATTATTTGGTTTGTCATGGTTTGTATCACATTATTCATTTTCTTATATCCATGACAATATATAAAGCAAAATTTCTGGCAATAAGTTTCCTATGTTAATTTGTGATTAACAATAGCTTATATGTAGAGAAATCTTACCATTTCTTAGTAATACGTATTATGGCTTACGTAATCCTTGAATCTCTGCCACCTTTTAAAAATGGGTAGATTGATTTTCCAAAAGGCTAAAAAATTTTGCTCATGGACCAAATTGATATTTGAACTCTGGTTCTTTGACTCCAGATCTCATCTCATAATAACTAAGCCAGTAGCTTTCACACTTTGATGCTCATCAGAATCACTTGGAGGGCCGTTAAAACACAGATTGCTGCACTCCAACCCCTGTCTTTCTGATTTGGTGGGTCTGGATTGGGTCCTAAGCATTTTCATTTCTAACAGATTTCTAGGAGATACTGCTGCTGTTGATCTGAGAACCATACTTTGAGAACCACTGAAATAAGTTATACGATTTCTCTTATTTGATCATTTCTTTGCTATACTCAGAATGATCTAATAACTAATAAAATAGAAAAGAAGCCACTAGAATGCAAGATTCAATGAAGAAAGAAGTTAATGAGAAAAGATTACATTAAAAGTCTGTATGGGCTGGAGGCAGTGGCTCAAGCCTGTAACCCTAGCACTCTGGGAGGCCGAGGTGGGAGGATTGCTTGAGCTCAGGAGTTCAAGACCAGTCTGAGAAAGAGTGAGACCCATCTCTACTAAAAGTAGAAAAATTAGCCAGTGTAGTGGTGTGCACTTGTAGTCCCAGCTACCAGGGAGGCTGAGGCAGGAGGATCACTTGATCCCAGGAATTTGAGGTTGCTGTGAGCTATGATGCTACCACTACACTCTAGCCCGGGAGACAGAGGGAGACTCTGTTTCAAAAAATAAAAAAGAAATCCATACAAAAGAAGGTAAATAAATTCTAAAGATGGGGATGATTCACTGCATGAAGAATAAAAGCTAGACTCTTTAGCCAATATTCAAAGTTTTCCATAGTTTCATCCCACATTTCTGGACTAATCTTCACTCATCTGTGCTTGGTAATCCAGCACACCTCCAGTCTCCCACAGTGACTATTTAAACTGCTTTCTCTGCTTTCCTTTCCCCTCCTACAAAATTTGTCTGCTAAAACTCTAATTTTTCTTCAAGACTTAGTTCATATATTTTCTCTCCTAAAAGAGTCATCCAAGGTGCTCTCAATTTCTACTTTTTCCACCAACATTCTCCTTACTCCTATTTCATAATAGTGCTTTGTTTGAGCTGCTCATATCCCAATAAGCCAAGGATGAATTACGTCTTCTTTGTAACTGCACCATAATGAAGTCTTACTCATCTTTATGTTTCTCAAAGGACCTAGGACTCTGATGCATCCTGGCAGTTGCTTAATGAAGGGTCACCAAATCGAAGTTGTCAGAAATAAAATCAGATCAATTCAGGAAAAATTTGAAAGTTTATTGTCATACAAAAAGTATAGATTGCGAATTGGGAGACTTCAAATCAAGTGATAAAAAGCTCGCCTTACAGCAGTTATAGCACAGTTTATACAGCATAACGGAGAAACTATTTTCACCTTTTTATATGTTAGCATTTTTTAAAGGCAAATGGAGCTGTTTAAGCTGATGTGTATATGGCTAGTTGGTTTAATTTCACTGAATTATGCTGATAAGGATGTAAAACTTACGTTTTGTGTTTATGATTAGAGATAACATCTGGGGGAAATCAGGATGACTGAAGTTTTGATTATGTGGCTATGGGAAGTTGGCCTTGAGGCTTCCATTTCTATTTCTCTTTAGAAAAGTAAATAAGAAACTTTGTTTACCAGTTCAGGTCATGTTTGCCTTATTAGTTTATATGAGGGCCCTAAAGTTGTAAATCATTGTACAAGGTAGGGTGTCTTTCAACTGTAACAGTGACTTAAAAAGTGACCCCACAATGGCAAAAGTTTACTACTTTGTCAAGTAAAAGTAGTCTGGAGGTTGTCAGTCTGTCGCTGGCATAGTGGTTCCATAGTTAGGAGATTCAATCTCCTTTAGTAATGTTATCCCTATGGTGTTGTTTTTATCCTTAAGAAAAGCACAATAGAAGCAGAAAAGAGATTTTTCAAAAAATCCCACACAACACATGACTTTCCAACTCATTGGCAGTGCTTAGATATACATCACTCCTAGATTTGGGGGACTAAGCAATGTATCAAGCTGAAAATAATTAGGGCTTACTTAATTTGAGAGAAGAATGCAAAAATGAGTATTTGATGGACAGCATGGCAAATAATCTCTGCCATAATATTCAAATCCGTACTTTACCAAAGTAGAGAATAGAAGAAATTTCTAATATCCTTGTCTAGATATAACCATGAGAATAATTTTCTATTTTAACCTTGGAGTATCATATGCTATATTTAAAATTCTAGTTATGGTCTATATTTTCTTGTTTTAAAGTTCATGTTCCATCTATTTGTCAATATTTAAGACATATTTATAGAATCACAACTTAATATATTTGAATTTTCTTCAACAAAACCAAATACTCTCTTGAATATAGCACAATTTATCAGGATTTTTTGTTCTTAATATCATACCTCCTCCCCTTTTTTTTTTCAGTTTAACTGATGTAAAGGGAAAAAATATTCCTTAAAGACTTTTACTACTACTTCTTCAAATATGGTGAATGTTACAAGGCTAGAAGGTACTTATTAAAATGCAGATCTCTAAGCCTGATCTCTACTCCTTCCTTTCCCCCAACCCCTGAGACTATGATATAATACGTCTAAGGTAGGCCCAGGGCTTTATGTATTTTATAAGTATCGCCATTTGATTTTATGTTTGTGGTCAGAAGACAATCCTTTGGGAGATATTGTTGTAAATGTTCAAAATGTTGAGTTAAGAAATATCCAACAAATTCAGGTCATCTAGCACTTTTTCTAAATCACTTTTTAAAAAGTATGCTTCAATATAATTTAGACAAAAGAATTTTTATGTTTGGCATACTCAGATACAGTATAGTGAATTGTGGTAACTCTTGTTTTGGCTGCTTGTAATATTTTTAGCCTTTCACTCACTCAGTCTCTGGTAAGAAGACTTCACTTTCCTAGGCACAAGACCCAGCCAATCATAGTTTCCTGAACACAGATAATGGTTCAGGGGTAAAGAAGTAGTTTAAGCAGGGCTGAACAAATTCCTTCCTTAGGATTGCTATATGAACATTGAACAAGAAATAATCTCACTCCTCTCAGATTTCTAAATAGGGAGGATGCGAGGCTGAGATTTCAGGGTGGCCATTTCTGTCTGCCAATGGCCTCTCTGTAGAATGAAGCCAGGTATGGATGTGGGATTGTGGAGTCCCAGTGTATGGATGTGGTATGGATGTGGTTGTGTGGAGTCCCAGTGTCTTTTTCAGGTAAGAGACAGTAATTTCCCTTTCTCCTTAAACTGGATTGAATTTGTTTTCTGTTACTTGCAACCAAAAGAATCCAGCCAAGTATATGGCAGAGCAAAGAACACCAGGTGTGGCACAGTGGTTAGGAGCATGCCTGCCTGTTCAGACATACTGACCAGATTAATTAGCTGTATCTCTTTGTTTTGTTTTTTCTGCTTTATTTATTTTATTTTGTTTATTTTATTTTTTTTACTCTACTTTTCAACATGCATCTTTATCCTACCAATATTCTACCTTGATGTGTAATGCAACAACTTTATAATAGTGTACTTTCATTTACTCTCACCATCATTTATGCATCGTGCTCATAACTTTTACTTCTACATATAATATAAATCCTGCAATATATTGTTATAATTTTTATCTTAGGCTGTCAATTAACTTTAAAAAATTTTTAAAATAAGAAAAGTCTTATATTTACTCACATATTTACCATTTTCAAGGCTCTTGATTTCTTTCTTTAGATAAGTGTTTTCATTTGGTGTAATTTTCCTTCAACCTGAAGAACTTTTTTTCTTTTATAAATTCCTTATAATGTAGATTTGCTGGTGACAAATTCTTTCCACTTCTATGTCTGAAAATACCTTTATTTTGCCTTAATTTTTGAAAGTTTTTTTTCTGGATTTAGAATTCTTGGTTGATAATTCAGCATTTAAAAGACACTATTGCACTGTTGTTTGCATCGTGCTATTCTTTGTTCTCCTGTAGATAATGTGGACCTGTTTCTACCTGCTTTTCCTCAATTTGATTACAATGTGCTTCACTGTTACCTTTATTGTATTGATCTTGCTTGGGGTTTACTGTCCTTATTGGATCTGTGGGTTAATAATTAACATAAAATTTAGAATATTTTGGCCACTATTTTTTCCAATTTTTCATGTCTTTCTTTGTATTTAGGTATTGTAATGTCTTCAAGTTCATTAATCTTTTCTTCTGTAGGGTCTAATTTGTATTTAATTTCATTCAGTAAAAATTTAATTTTAGATATTGTATTTTTGAGTTCTAGAAGTTTTATGTTTAAAAATATCTTCCACTTCACTCCAAATTTTATTTAGGTTATTCTTTAAAATCTTAAATATAGTTATAATAGCTATTTTAACTCTTTTCCAGCTAAATTTACTATCACTGTCATTTTGGGATTTGTTTTTACATTGATTTATTTTTCTCTTATTTATGGATCACATTTTTTACTTCTTTGTATATGCAGTTATTTTGTTTGGATGTCATTGTTACTGTTATTATTATGTTGTTGTAATTGTGAATTTTGTTGCTTGCATTTAAAGAGAGTGAGTGTTGATGTAGTAGCAGATGAAATTACTTTCAGATCAGCTTAATCTTTTCAAGGCCAAAGACAGAAAATTCACCTATATACAGAAAATTATAACATGAAAGAAAAGGATAAGATTCGCATGTAAAAGGATTAAGTCATGAGAGAACTTCTGTAAACTGTTGACTACTTGGTTTTCCCGCTGATTGTTAAAGTCAATATAAATAGTTACTTATTTAGTTTTATGTCCACATTTTTTCCCTTATACTTCCACATTAGCATCATTCCTTAGAAGAAAGCAGCAAAAATCCAGAACTCCACGGGAACAATATAGATACAAATTCTTCCGCAGTAGCCTGTGCAATGGTTCATTGCAATCCGGGCAGCCTCCTTCTAATGTCATCTTGGAAGGCTGCGCAAAGTGGAGAAAAGGACAGGGAGATAACTTTAGCTATCATGGTAAATATTGAATTTGGCATGGAGCTCATGTAAGAACAGACAGAATACAATTGTATGACTGCTACTCTGGTATATTTTCAAAAAATTCTAAGAGTCAATTTTTACTTGATCAAATTATGTACAGATTATGGAAGAAAGATAGTTTGTAAGTTGGAGTGTTTGAGCTTTCTCAAATATACCAAATCATGGCATATATTCTTTCTGAGATTTGTAGAATTCTGTAATTTGATTTTGAATAGATTTTATTATAAAAGTAGATTAGGATAAAAAATGTATCAAAACTGAAAAATGCTAGAACAGTCCAATTCTATATGAGGCCATTTAAAGAAAAAAAGTAATATTGGTAATCTCTTAGATTTAAGTATACCTAGGTACTAATTTATTAAGTATATCTACACAAAAAGTTAAACAAGTCTACTGTATGGTTGATATATAGGTATTTTCAGATTCAATTTAAATTTTACCAAAGTAGTTTACACATTTGCAAATCTAAAATAAAAATGTGGTTTCTTCTTCAAAGGTGTTTTGTATAAGATGTGCAAAATATGTAAATTTGGTCAGTTCAATTAAAAGCCACAACAGAAAATGATTTTTTTTTGTTAAAATATATTTTACTTTTCAACTGTTAGGTCAATGATGAGATTGTACAGTGTATAACAGTACTTTTCAAAGTATAGTCTGGGGTCCCCAGGGATACCTGAGACCCTATAAGGGCAAACAATTTACATATAATATGAAGAAATTATTAGCCCATTTCACCCTCTTTTATGAGTGTACAGTGGAGTTTCCATAGGTTACAAGATGTATAATATTGCAACAGACTGAATATAGAGACAGATATGAGACTATAGATATTTTGTATTACACAAGATGTTAAAGAGATATAAAAAATATAATGAAATGCAACTCTATCGGGTTTTTTTGGTTTGGAAAACATAGTTTTAAGAAAATAAAATATGTTATTTATGTTAACATCCAATAAGTTTATTATTGCTGTTTTAAAATAGGATAATGTAAATATCTTTAAAATTACTCAATTTTCTTTTCTCCTTTTTTTTCCTAAGAGAGTCTCACTGTCACCCAGGCTGGAGTGCAGTGGTATAATCATAGCTCACTGCAGCCTCTAGTTTTTGGGCTCAAGCCATCCTCCTGTCTCTGCCTCTGGAGTAGCTGGGAACACAGGTTTATACCACTACTTCCAGCTAATTTTTGAACTTTTTTTTAGAAACAGGGTCCCACTATATTGCCCAGGCTAATGTCAAACTCCTAGCCTCAAGCTATCCTCCCGCCTCGGCCCTCCAAAGTGCTGGGATTACAGGTGTGAGCCATTGCCCTGGTCTTGTTTTCTAAATGACAAATATCTAACTCTTTGGTATGCTCAATGATTTTTAAGTGTGGAAAGGTATCTTCAGACCAAAAAGTTTGTGAAACCCTGGTGTATATTTATATAGGCCAAGTTGACATCAGACAGCTAAGCACTAAAAAAAAAAATCTGGATGACTAATGGGAGGGACAAGTGGAAGCATGAATCTGGGAAACTCAGTAGTGCATGACACTGAAATAGGCACAGCACAGACTCAAAGATGTCTGCACAATGTGGATAACTATATCAGGTACTATCGCACCAAAAACTTTTTTTCTCACATCAGAAAAGAAGGCGGAATAGCTATAAAATCTTTTATTACATCCACAGGACAGATGGGTGAGAGCAGAATATAGCCATAGGGAGGGCCACAAGAGAATCAATGCAAATTTGAGAAAATATATTTTTTTTCTTGAGGGAATATAAAATTATAGAAATTGTTTTTACAGAACATGCATTAAGAGAAGAGAAAGACTCATTTCATTTTCCCAGTGTTTACAAAGATCTTTCCAGGGTAAATTAGAAATTCAAGTAATGTTTAGTTAAGGTTCTTTGGTTACAGAAACTCACCCATGCTTAAACAGGAATAAGGAATTTATTTGAAGATACAGAGGTATTTGATTACCAAAAAAGAAAGTGTAACCAATTTTCAGAAGGGACTAGGACTGGAGGTCCTCAGAAGATTATTAAATTTTTGTCCTTCTTTTTGTAATACTGTGGTTTTTTCTTTTCTTTTTTTAATCGTTGCTTCTCTCTGGAATTCTGATAAGTTCATTTGCCTCTGTAGATAGGTTTTTTGCTGCTCCATGCATATGGCTAGATATGAACCATGTAAGCTCCCTTGTTTACAAGCCAAGTCACCAGCAGAGTCTGGATAGCATCAATGAATTCAATTCCAAATGCTCAGAATAATCTTATTGTCCCAATTTGGGGTATGTTTTCAGCCCTGATGAAGGTAGTTATTGCCTAGAGGTGTTTCAGCACTGAAGTTTATGACAGAATGTATTACTTCTCAGAGAAGTGACTTGTGAGGTGGACAAACATTGTGTTTCACTAGAAATAAGAGATATGTCTGTAAAGCCAATTTGTTTCTACTCATCTGTAGGTAACTTAGTTACCTTACCCAGGATTTTAGCCAATTCTAATTTCAGCACATAATCAGTACAGCTTTAGTAATTGTTATAAACATTCTCTTTACGTATAGTTCTAGGTAACTGTCTGGGTAGAAGTACCCTGGACAATTCATTTTATGAAGCATGGGGCTCCCTAAGCAATTGTTACATTGTCATAAAATTTCTTTCTTTGGGCACCAGGCTCTCACCTAAATTAATCAAAAGCTATGTATAAATGGGGGCTGATGTAACCTGAGAAAATAACTGCGGATCTATGTATATGTGAAATGGAAGCATGTAGTTGGCTTAGCATTAGGACAAGTTTTGAAGTACTGTGTCCAGAATGTTCTTTATCTGAAGACCTGATCCCTACTGGTATTTTATAAATATAACCAATTATACCCATACAATGAAAGACCTAAATGCCATCCCTTCCTGACAGCCTGAGTCAATGAGACATGTACTACCTGTTCTGACACGTAACAACAGACCTTTCCTGGAATAGCCAAAAGATGGACCTATTTTCTTATAATTATGATCCACTCTCCTTCAACTCTGCCTGGAGAATGCTAAGCAAATGTAATACCTGTTTCTTTTTTTTTTTTTGCCTTGCACCATGTCTTTTATCCCCTTAGTTAATAGGGGAAATTGGAAGCCTCATTAAAGCTTGCCTGTGTGTTACTAATACCTGTAGACATGTGTCTCTGTGATAATATCCACTTTCTTGAAGAAGAAAATATCATTTATGCATCTCCACTGTTGGCACTAGAAAGTTGATCTTAATTAGACTAATTTAGTAAGTAGGACAATACAATATGACATATGTTATAGTGGTGGTTCTTTTTATGAACAATTCATTTGAAATCCACATTCTCAATGCTTATCACAGCTGCGCCAGCAATCTTACCTTCCTGTGCTTTCACAGATCCTAGGGAGCTGATCTGACAGGACCGATCTCCATGCCATTGTATAACATAGCTAACAACTGGTATACTCAGAAGAATACTGTTTCAGATGTTGAAAGCAAGGGGCAGTGGTAGGAAACAGGACCATAACCCAATCCCCCAAATCTTGTCCTGGCTGCTTACTGCTGCTCCACACTCAGTGTCATCCTTAGACCAAGGCAAGTGAGTTTGTTTCCCATATTATAATTCTTCTGTGGCCCTCCTCTATCCATGTTCTCTCTTTAAGAAGCTGAAAGTATGCAAAGTCAAAAGGGCTGTTTCCATTTGGAGCTTGGGACTCTCTCTTTAGGATCATGCTTTGGATACTTGAAACTTTAAAATTTGCTTCTCAAGCAGCCCCAAGCCTGCTTCCAAGGTTTCTGTAGGGCACTTTCTGTAGTGCATCCTCTTTAGGAAATATTGGACCATGAGAGGGCCCATCCCAAGACTCAAGACATGGCCAGAAGACTGGTGTTTGCAGGGGCAGAGATGGAGCTCGGATTTGCAGGTTAGGATGGGCATGCAAGCAGGCCCCTTCCTATGCAGGATGGAGTAGAAGAGAAAGGAGTAGGTTACTCCCTTCTCGAGACTAGGGACTTGCTCTCCTATGCTGATATTTTTGTTGCAGAAACCTAACAAATAAAAGAATTTTAAATTCAAACTTGGCCTTCTGGGTTATTATAGAGATTTATTTATTGAAGTAGAAGCATAGACATATTTCTTTTAAATTTTTGAGTTGGTTTATAACTTTTAAATACTTAGACACATGGTATGTGGACCTCTATTTATACTCTTGCCTAGAGACCCACAAATGTTGGAGGTCAGCATGCCCAGATTCTTAGGATTTTCCAGAAAAATTCAAATGCTTTATTAATAAACAACTCTTTACCTTAACTCTAAAGTGTTTGTCTCATAGACTGAACTGGACAGGAAAAGGCAGAAACAAAATTCTCTAGCTTATGATAAGACAACTTAAACTGGAATGAAAGCAGGCAGTGCAGCTTATTTATGTTTCTCCCAAGCCCAGACCTACATTTTGTGCCTTTATATTCAGTCTTCAAAAGCAAAACAAGGTAAATCTAAAAAAATGTCTGCCAAAGGTGAGTGGAGGAGAAAAGGTTCACCTTAGAATTTAGAGAACAGCAGACCAAAATCATCTATTCTAGGATTCCTTTCTCTGAGACCTACCCTGGTTCCTGATAAGACATTTTGTCTATCTATACTTGGCTATTATTTCTTAGTGAAGAGGCATTAAATATTATCAATGAGGTATTATTTGTATTTCTTGGGGCATTTATTTGGTTAAAAAAGCTATAGGTTGAGAGTTCTCTCCTCCATGAGTCATTTTGCTGTTTTATGACCAAGTCCAGAACAAAAATCATTTTCCAGGGTTGTTATAGATGAGTATCTACACTTGGCAGACAGACAACTGCAGCTACGATGATTGTGCACAGAGCAGGCTGAGAAAGCAGTGTCCTTTGCAAAATAATGCTTCACCGAAGTCCGTGTCTGCTCAGGTGTGCCCTGACTTATGCAAACACAGCCTGAGATGATGCAACAGGGAGAGCCAGCCTTGCTATTGCACAGCACCCAAGTGGCCACGTGAATACTACAGATTCAAATTTCTTATTATCCTTCATCTGGTAAATTAATCACACAGTCATCTCTTATTTTTTTAATTGAACCTTTAGGTATCTCACCATTGAAGCAATTTTATGACACCTAATATTAAGGCACAGTTCAGATGTCAATAAAGTTAACAATGTCAATATTACTCACTGCTGATATTCTAATGAACTGCTACATTTTCTGGCAGGTGAAAATGTGGAAGCCAGGTTTAAGCATTAGCCAGGTGGTTTATTTTCAAGCTCGGTATTATATCTAGCTACACAGCAATGTTAGTGCTCATAAAGCTTACCCTGTGTGTAAGCAGGTTAGGTGGCTACTTCTGTGACCTGATTTCAGTGGCTATAAACCTTTTCTACTCCTAATATTTTTAAACAACTACTCTTCACCTACCACTGCGTTGAAGTCTATGCTAAATGCCAGAGCTAGAAAGACATAGTGTTTGCCTTCCAAGTCATTAGTGCTATGAGAGTAGCAGACATGATTGGCTTGCCATAGTGTGGAGAATTCTTGTAGTCGAGATGTTTCTTGTCATTACGTAATTAGGTCTCCACACTGTCTGTGTTAAAAATGCAATCACGGGAGATGAAACTCACTGGTCTATTAACATCTGTATTAGTTAGGTAAAGGCTAAGCTGCTATAAAAACAAGGAAGCAGGTCCCAAATACATTGGTTTTAAAAGACCTTTACTTTCCTAGAAATTGTTTTCATCTGCCTGCTCAAAGCTGAATTGTAGACATGTCCATGTTCTGGCTTGTGGCAAGGGAGAAGAGCAGATATTGAGAGCAAACAATTTTCCTTTACACCAATGAGGACGAAATTGCACTTATCACTTCCGTTCATGTTCTCTTGGTGGTAACTAAGGCACATTCCCGAGACAGTTGCAAAGGAGTCTGGAAAATGTAGTCCACTTCTACTTAATGAATAACAAATATATTTTCTTCCTTATGGTTTTCTTTTTTCTTCTTCTTTTTTTTAATTTAAAGAGATTTATTCTGAGATGAATTTGTATGACCAGCCCTTAGCACATGGCCTCAAGAGGTCCTGAAAAAATGTGCCCCCTCATGATTTTCTTGACATACTTTCTTTTCTCTAGCTTTCCTGTAAGAATACAGCATATACTGCATATAACACAAAATATGTGTTAATTGACAGTTTGTTGTTGGTAAAGCTTCTGATCAATAGTAGGCTATTAGTCAAGTTTTGGGGGAGTCAAAAGTTATATGCAAATTTTTGACTGTATGGGGGATTGGTGCCCCTAACCCCCATGTTTTTCAAAGGTCAACTATATTCACATATTCAGTTTTTGCAAACAATATTGTGCCTATATTTGCCTCTATGGCTGGAAAATCCATATAGGTATGGACATCAGCTTTGGGTATTTCTACATATAAAAATTAATGCACTAATTTCAGAGCAATCATTTTAAATTAGTGTATTTGCATTTGAGATATTTAATACTTTTTTCTTTTTGGTATCCTTATTTGGATTTTCTTAGAAAAAAGTAAAATATATAGTGAGAGTCCTAAGTGTACATTTATACTTATTTGAGGTTTTTGAAATACTCGATGCTGCCGGGATTCTACGGTTATGTGATGATCTGGCGCCACCCAGCAGAACAAATGAACATCGACTTGGTGGCCTCTTGTGAAACACGGACGGAGGGTGGAGAAACCGGGCAGGAAGGCCATCGCAGTGGTGGCGCGAGTCGGTCTTCCCAGAGCACAGCCTGTCCTCCTGCTTCTTGTGTCAGCAGGCAGTCAGGCAATTCAGGAACTACTAGGAGGAAACTGATCTTTTGAGTTAGATTATTATTTTTTCAAATGCCAAAAACTACACACAAATTTAAAATTTTCCTAACTTGCAAATTTCCGTTTCTTCCCCGATTTTCAGGAACAGGGTTAGAATTTGGCTCCTTGCCACTCCCCACGGTCCTTCCCACTCTCTTCATCTTCATTTCTAGAGATTATAGTGGAGAACTGAGAGAGACTACCAGTCTGCAATGAAATGCGAATTGTACAATACTCTCCAGGATGTGTCCTTAGTGCTCAAATTATGGAACACTTAGGGAATTATCCTAAGGAGAAATATCTTGTTTACAGGACTCTGATTTAGATTTCCCTACCATCTAGATTTTTTCCACATGCTTTTTACTCTCATGAGTTCCCTGGAGAGTGTCTCCAATTGTTTAAATTGCCAAACCTTATCACCATTTGTGGTGAAAACGTAAGTAGGATTTTGCACAAATTGCCTTTAAGCATTTATCGTACTCTTCTTTATAGATTTGTGCCTTTCCTAGACCATTCACACAGATAGTGCTGCTCATAAAAAAATGTTATTAAAGGGCAATCCTCTCTGAAGATGTTACTTAGGTTGAGAATCAACAAAACACCCAAAAAACCTATTATCTCTATTTGGGAAGAATTTATTGGTTACTCTGTCGAAGAAAGTACCTACTGCTTCTTTCTCACAACTCAAATGGTGGACTTTTAAATTACTGGTGACACTAACTCACCAGGAATAACTTTTTCAATTATTAATTTCAGGTTAAGAATTAAGCTCCCTTAAAGAAAAATCTATGTTAACTTTTTATTCACCTTCATCTCTCAGGAAGTCTCCAATTCAATGCAATCAGGCTCCGATCCCACTTCTTCAGGAAAACTGTTGGAGTCAGGCAATGAATATGCTACAGTCTTCACTCTCTCTGCACCGCTTACCTGCCTTGGACGTGATCCCCTTCTTGAATTCCTACCTCTATTTGGTTTTTATGACGTACATTTTCTGGTTACCGTCTCATTATCTCATCCCTTTCTTTCTTGTCTCCATTGCAGTTTCCTCTTCCTCTGTCTGCCCTGTTTATGTCAGAGTTCAGGGTTCTTTATTTGGCCTTCTACCTGTTCTCATTGGGATATTTCAACCATTCCAGTGACTTCAAAACTACTGCAGCTGTCTTTAACTTGACCTCTTTCCCGACTCCACACTCACATATTCAATTATCTGCTAGACATTTCCAATAATTTCTTGCAGACATCTCAAAAGGGTCCAAAAGAAAACTCATTACCATTCTTCTCAGATGTGATTCTCGTCCTTCACAGTGTTTTTGCTTTTTTTTTTTTTTTTGAGACAGAGTCTCACTCTTTTGCCCGGGCTCAAACTCTTGAGCTCAAGTGATCCTACTGCCTCAGCCTCCCGAGTAGCTGGGACTACAGGCATGCGCCACCATGCCCGACTAATTTTTTCTATATATTTTTTTTTAGTTGTCCAGATCATTTCTTTCTATTTTTTAGTAGAGACAGGGTCTTGCTCTTGTTCAGACTGGTTTCGAACTCTTGACCTTGAGCGATCTACCCACCTCAGCCTCCAAGAGTGCTAGGATTACAGGCGTGAGCCACCGTGCCCGGACTGTAACTTGCTTTTTTAAAATTTAACAACATATAGTAGACCTATTTCCATCTCATTTTATATATATACATATACACACATACATATTCCTCCCTCTCCTTAATAGTTGCATAGTATACCTTCATATGGATATACTATAATTTATTTAACCACTTTCCTGATAGACAACTTAGGATTTTTCCAGTTTTTTTCTCTTGTAAATAATGCTTCCGTGACCATCCTTGTATAATATATCTGTGCACTTTTGTTAGCATTTCTGTAGGATCGATTTATATATTTTGGAATTGCTGGGCCTTAAAGCATGCATGTTTAAAATATTGGTAGATGGCCCAGCGTGGTGGCTCACGCCTGTAATCTTAGCACTCTAGGAGGCTGAAGCGGGAGGATTCCTCAAGGTCAGGAGTTCAAGACCAGCCTGAGCAAGAGTGAGACCCCGTCTCCACTAAAAAATAGAAAGAAAGTAGCTGGACTACTAAAAATATATTTTAAAAAATTAGCCAGGCATGGTGGCACATGCCTGTAGTCCCAGCTACTCGGAAGGCTGAGGCAGAAGCATTGCTTGAGCCCAGGAGTTAGAGGTTGCTGTGAGCTCGGCTGACTCCACGGCGCTCTAGCATGGACAACAGAGCGAGATCCTGTCTAAAAAAAAAAAAAGAAAAAAGAAAATAGAGTCAGCAGTAAAAGTAGGCCATGTGGGTGTGGGGGACAGCTGATTCAGGCAGCACAGATATGTATGGCGCTTTATGAACTTATCAAACTCAAGATCAAACGTATGGACTAGTGTATTATTTTTTACTACAGGTGAAAAGATAGCAGTGCTTGTAATTGCCAACTTGAGGGAGGTCTGCAGAGATAAAACATACTGATAATGAAAATTATTATATATTATATGGATCCATATGAAGATAGGACTTACGGAGTGTTTTAGCAGTAGAAATAAGCAATGTTTTTTTTGTCTTTAGAAGTAGAGTTAGCCCCTACAATGCCATGTGTCCCTGGAACGCATTTGCTCTGAAACTCAGTAGCTCTAGTTTGTGTTTGATGGCACCAACATGTTAGCCTCTCATAAAATAATAAGATTTTTCAGCATGATGAAAATAAAATTACATCATATGGCTTAAACATTTTAATAGCTTCACTGACTTCATTTTTTAAAAGTCTATGAGTTATTTTTGTTCTTTTTTAATGCCACTATACAAATAGTCTCATTCTTTTTTAAAGTTTCTTGTCTTATTTATCATTCATGTCCAATAATGATATTGATGCTACTGAACACCCTTGTACAATGTTCTACACATTTCTACAAGGTGACTGTCATTAAAGAACTTTGGAGCAAAATAAAATTATCTCAAAACTCTTTCTCCACACATTTAAGTAATGGAACAACAACCAAACAAAAAAAAAAAAAACCCTAAACTAAACAATGAAACAGGTGGCACATAATATCACATTCTTAACAAAAGTAGTGAGAAACAAAAACCACAAAATTCTGGGGCCGCCTTGGGCAATGCAGTGTGGTAAGCTTTCTAACTCTTCCGATCACCTGCTATTCACCCTGTCAGCGAAGGAGGGATCCTTCACCTTAAGTAGTACAAGATGGCCAAACTCGTGGCACCCAACACTGGAGAGGTGAGATTGATAGTAATGTGTTAGTTACATAAACTCACGCCCCAGGGCAGGAGGACACTGCCTATGATGCAGGGCCACACAGGCGTTGCATACTCGAGAGCACACTGACCCAGCAAGGGCTGTGGGAATCAGGATTTTCAGTAACACGTGTACGAGTTACCTTCTGGTTCCCACTGGAGGATGTGATGACTTATTTGAGTAATTTTGTGGGCTGACATGAAGGTAAAACCCATTAGATTGAGGACTGTGTGGGGTGCAGCTGGTCCCGCTGAGATGGGAACTGGCCAGGTGGGGAGTGTATCTGGCAAGGGCAGAGGAACTTGCAGTTAGGCCCTTAGGACCCTGTGAGGCTCAAAGCTGTCATAGCACTTGACATGTTAGGACTCATCCCTCTGTACTATTGAGTGAAACAAATGCCTGAGAAGTCTCTCTAATACTCCAATACTTAGATTTTGGAGTAAAACTAAGTGAGTCCTCTTATTTTTGTCATAGAAGTGAGCGATGGAAGAAACTGATTCAATAGGGGGAAATAACCATGAGATGGACTCATTGTCAGTGAGACACACTGAATTGGAGAACTGATCTGCAGCTTTTGAGGACCCACTCTCTACAATTATTTTATGAGCACCAAAGCAGCGAGGGAACCTGTGGCAGAAACAATGTTCTGTGTTTACCAAACCCATCCAATTTTCCTCTTGAGCACACATTGTCTCTGCATATCCAAGCTACTTTGCAACTATACTGGGGCCATGAAACTGAGCTTCAGGCAAAGGAATGTAGGATAAAGTCACAAATGCCCCTTCTAGACCCACACGAGAGCTTCTACTTTCTCTTCCCTTTCCATAGTGACACTGGAGGCCACTGGGAGAAGACGGTGGCCTCTCAAGATAGAAGGAATTTAGTCTCTGAATGACTCTGCCTCCCTTCCCCCACAATATCCTCACTGGACTCTGACATAAGTGAACTATAATAAACTTTGTTGTGTTAAATCTCAAAGGTTTGAGAATTGCTTGTTAGAGCAGACTGCTTGCCCTGATAGATAGCCCCAGTACAGAACATTAAGAAACCTTGAGATATGACAGTGGCATTGTTACAAATGTGGCA
The DNA here is from genome assembly GCA_963575035.1 of Avahi laniger. NCBI lineage: Eukaryota > Metazoa > Chordata > Mammalia > Primates > Indriidae > Avahi > Avahi laniger. Next base: position 23,170 of record CAUYSK010033754.1, on the reverse strand, counting down.
TTTGTGGCATTACATTGTGGCACTATTACAAATACTAGACACCGTTTCCTCTGAGCGATCCCTTTCTCCTACCATGCCTTGTCTTTGTGCTATAGAAAACGTCTTTAAATTGCGTCACAGAAAAGAAAGTCAGCTCCTCCTGGGCATAGTGAAGAGAATCAAGAAGTAAATACATTAGAGCAAAGATAAATTCTGGACAACACCAGCCAAGTAAGAATAAGGTCAAAAGAAATGAGAAAACAATCTACTATATTGATAAATAAAACAAAAGCTAAAAACATAATGATAAAAAAAGAACAGAAGGAGAAGAAATGGGAGATTATGAGAATTCCGTTGAGGGCCAAAACAGCATCATTACAGATGTAACAAATAAATCAGGAACATAATGGACAGAGATGAAAATTGAATCACTGAGACAGAAAAATGGTTTGAGATAATCACCAGTAAAATCAATCACCAGGTAAAAATATGGAAGAGGGAGGTGAGGATTGAAACAATTGAATCAATAAACAATATGGAGCACAGATATCCACAACTCAGTGGAAGGTACCCAGACACTAGTGAACTTAACTCATGGAACAATAAAATCTCCTGAAGAACTACTACCAAAAAATAGACCTCAAATAAAGAAAGAATGATTCCAGCAAACTGAACATCCATACAAACCTGAAAGAAAATTTCATAGAGAATAATCAACACTAATAAAGACATAACTTACTAAAAATAATATTTTTAAAGTAAAGAAAACAAACAGGCTGGGCTTGGTGGCTCATACCTGTAGTCCCAGCAACTTGGGAGGCTGAGGCGGGAGGATCACTTGAGCCCAAGAGTTCAAGTTGCAGTAGCTGTAGCTATGACAGTGCCACTGCATTCTAGCTTGGGCAGCAGAGGGAGACCCTTTCTCAAGAGAAAAAAGAAAACAAATAGAAGATGAGCAGAAAGAGAGAGAAGGGGGGAAGGGAAGGGTAAGGAAGAGAAGAAAAAGAAGACATTCTTTAGGCATCAGGCAGAAAAGGAAAATTCCCTGTAAAGGAGAAAAAATTGAGGCTGTCTTTACTTCCTCACAGCATGATCCAGTCTAAAACACAGTGAAGAAATATATGAAGAAAATTTCTAAAGGGAAAAAAGCATATGGCCCAAGGAGATTATATACAATCAAGACATCAGAACATCAAACAAATCTCAAATCTGAGAGAACTCCAGGAATACAGGATTCAAGGGTTCTTACTGGGAGGGGAGGAAAAAAAAAAAACTGCTGAATTCTGAAATGGAAAATCTACATTAAAAGACTGAGGATGGGGCCAGGCTCAGTGGCTCATGCCTGTAATCCTAGCACTCTGGGAGGCCGAGGCAGGAGGATCACTTGAGGTCAGGAGTTCGAGACCAGTCTGAGCAAGAGTGAGACCCCATCTCTACTAAAAATAGAAAGAAATTATCTGGGCAGCTAAAAATATATATAGAAAAAAAAAATAGCCGGGCATGGTGGCGCATGTCTGTAGTCCCAGCTACTCAGGAGGCTGAGGCAGAAGAATTGCCTGAGTCCAGGAGTTTGAGGTTGCTGTGAGCTAGGCTGATGCCACAGCACTCTAGCCTGGGCAACAGAGCAAGACTCTGTCTCAAAAAAAAAAAAAAAAAGACTGAGATTGGGTACGAAATCCACCTAAATATGGGATAAATACTAAACCAGTGGTTAAAAACCAATGTAAGTAATATGTAACTTGAGAGCACACAAAACAAGTTCAACTCCCCAGTGGGAGTGCAGGCACTAATGAGCAAGGAGGCAGCCAAGGTGGGGGCAGGGGTGGGGAGTCAGGGGACTACTGGGCCCAAGTCTGAATTCCAGTCTTGCCACTTCCTTAGTGATGTTGCCCAGGGGATCGAATAAACTTTCTGTCCTTTAGTTTTTTTATCTAAAAGAATGGAACGATTACCTACCTCATGGGGTTGTTTTAAGGATTACATAATTTAATATACTTAAAACATTTAGAATAGCGCTTGGCAACATTGTAATCACTCAATAAGTGTTAGCTTATGTTAGTAATGCCCTCATTTCCCACAGCAGGGACTTCAATCAATACTGTTTAAAATGTAAAAAGCGATTTTTAAGAATGACTCCAACTTCTTAATGTTTTTATTATCTCTTTTCTTAAGCTTAGAGAAATCTTTTAGAACATAAACTCTTCAATTTTACTTCTTTTAAATTCAAATACATTTAAATTTAATATTCTTTATTTAGAATACAATCTCATTAAAAATCACTTCCACCAATTTATAGATCTATGCTTCCATTTATATATATATGTGCAGAAAGATTTTGAGATGAAAGCTATTTCTATATAGTGGGATTGGCAGCGATTTTTTTAAACTTTCTTTTTTTTTTTTACTTCTTTGCATTGGTTAACTTCTTTATATTTGATCCTGTATTATTAAAATAAAAATAATATTACGTGGGAAAAGAAAACTTGTTTCTTTCATGGCTTAGATTGTATCTTTAGGGTAATATCTTTAGGTAAATTTACTGCTAAAATATTATGGGATTTTGTACAACTGAACACCATGTCTTTGGCAAAACTAGTTGGTTTATAGTCAGATCTTTTGATTCAGCTCTCTACCCTAGGACAGCCTACAGATTTTTATCATATTTGTCTTTGTCTTTTAAAAATCTTCTAAGATTAAAAATCTTTTTAAGGTTATTTATTGGAAAAGTAATGTAAACTTTTAGAAAATTTCAAAAGGTATCAAGAAAACAATAAATCCTCTCATTGATAATCCCCCATTCCTAGTTCCATTGCTACAACTTCTTATTGTATCGTTGCAGAAGTTTTTGAGGCATTTACAAGTATGCACGTGTGTGTGTATATGTAAAAAACATATATCTATTAATAGTTGCTACCTATTTTTTACATATATAAGATAAAACTCCACATACTGTTTGCTGCTTTAAGTCGGATTCCCTGGGAAATAAACTTGAGACGGGGATTACAGGCAGTGATCTCGAGAACACCCATGGAAGAATAAAGGAAGCAGGATCGGGCAGAAGTAGAACTCTGACTGCGATGCTGACAGCCCCGGTATACAAGTTACTCTTGTCAACCGCATGATTTCATACAATTTTATCCTAACCTAACCGTCTCTTGCTACCAGAATTTACTTGCAAATTAGATCAATATCTAGTTCCTCCAGGGGAGCAATGTGTGAGCAAACAGGTCAGAGTTTGGATCCTGGGCCAGGTATAAAAATCCATGTGAATAATGACCTTACACATACATGGTTTCCAATCTTCTGCGTTTTTTTTTTTATATAGCTTTGGATACATTTTTCAATGTTATTCAAGAAAAACACTCTGTTCATGTATTAGTTATTGCTACAATAACACTCAAACCAAATTCAATAGCTTACAGAGATAAGCATTTATTCTCATGCGCAAGGATCTTCCAGTCAACTAAAGTTCAGCTGGTTTAAACTAGGCTCAGCTGAGTGGCTCTGCTTTGGGCTTGGATTCAGACTGTGGATTAGGGTCAGATTTCTTCTGCATATATTTGTTCTACCTGAGGTATGCTGTCCTCATGGCATGTCACTGGAATGCCAAATTAAGAATCAAGCACATTTCAGGTTTCTGTTTACATCATAACTACTAATAGTCCATTTGCCAAAGCAAGTTACAGGACCAAGCCCATGAGGTGAGTGAAGTGGATCCCACTTATAGTGTGAGGGGCAAGGGAGTGAATACCTGCTGAACAATTCTCTGAATTATCACTTAGTTCACTCAACTTTATATAACAGATCCCACCTTGTAGCTCCTTGATGCAATTTGTTGATTGAAAACATTCTTTTTTTAATTTAAGGAAAATTTTCTAGATTTGAAACACGTAATTGTATAATTGCAATTGTCTACATATAGGACTAGAAAAACAAGCACCATTTGTTAATAATTCAGTTGCATTTAAGCAGTTGATGAATGAGAGATAAGTTTATTTTCCTCTTACTTATTTGCTATCAAACATGAATACAAAACTTTCCAGAGGGTCTGAAAAATTAACCAGAAAATAAACCACATCACTAGAGGAACTGCCATTAATTATATATTTTGGAATTATCTGGGATTCTTCAGTTTCTCAAAATAACAAAATAAAAAAGAGGAATTATGAACAAAATTGGTATTACTCATTAATTATGACTTCAGTAAAAGATATGCTTTGCAATGTCATGGAAATAGTAAGGCTACAAACACATAACACAGATTTTTGATGATATTGAAAACTTCATGAAATTGAAAACCAATCTCAAATATTACATGCTATTGTCACACTATGGGTCCCAATTTTTTATTTTAAAAATATAGTCAATACAGAGAATGAGAATAGGAAATTCTGTTCTCTAAGACTTACTAGCAGTGTGAGCCAGAGCAATTTAATTTAATTCTCTGAGCTTCAATTTCCTTAAAGCGAAATGGGAGTGATAATATCTACCCTGCTATTGTTCAAAGGATTAGATACAATAAATAGCCTTGGAAGATAGTAGATAGTTAATAAATCATTACTATTACTAATACTAATAATGCAAGGATTTGGGAGCAAGAGAGGCATCTGTTTAGATCATCTGTATCCTCCTGATAACTTCATTTTTTTTACCCATAAGCAATTAAACGTGTAAGAAGGAATAAGACTTAGAACTGATGTTAGTAAAAGATAATAAGACACCATTATCATCTATCCTTGGAGCTTGAACCTAAGGGACAACAGAATAAGTGGTTTTTATGTATGTCAGTGTGAACTGCCCTTAATTTATCCCTTACAAGAAACATTGTATTTCAAACTACATGTCACCCAGGCTCACAGCAAACACTGCCATTTTCCCAGCTGCAGCTCTCTGTTAGTTCCATTCCTGCTAAAACACTGGTAATGGGGAAAGGACTGCAGGATCATGTGCCTGTTAACTTTTCTAAAACTGTCTTTAAGAAGAGTGATGTTGACTTTCATTCTACCCCATCTAGCAGTGGAACAAGCGAAAATTGGCTCCTGTTGCAGGCAGAAAGCTTTACTGTTATTATAGAAGTTTCCTTCGTTCTGTTCTTCCCTCAAATTACCATTCTGTCATGCCTTCTTTTCATTACAAATGCCACAAAAATAGCTCCCTCTCTCTACCACACAATTCATGCCATGTGGCTTCCTTCTCAGAGATCACTAGTAACGTCAAAACAGTCCAAAAATGCCATCTTTCCCCTTCACCTTCTTCAACTTCCCCATGGCACGTGACTCACTTCACCAGCTCTTCCTTTAGGAAAATGGATTAGTTCTCTCTGAACATAATTTTCTAGCTTCTTGACTGGATCCTCTTCTCTCACCTGTTTCCTAAGAGCAGGTATTCCCTAGCCTATGTCAACTTCCATTTAGTCTCCTGAATAGCATATTTCCTTTGGTGACTTTAGCCATTTTTATGGCATTATAGATGCCCTATATTATAGCCAACCTTGGGCTCAATGCCAATGTCAGAACACATCCTGTTCTTTTTCATCTCCATATCCTTACTTCTTCTGCCTGAAATGTTCTCTGCAAGATCATTTTTCAAGATTCAGCTAAAATTGTCACCTTCTCCATGAAGACTTCTCCTAATGGAAATGAACATTCTTTTCTGTGAACGCCCATAGTAATTTATTTGCAGATAGCATTTGGTAGCACTTCTTAGACGTTGCCTCATTGCTGTTTGTTCTGGAGCCTAAGTCCATGCCAAGGGAAGACAAAGTTATGAAAGTTATGAGGAAGCATAAAATTTACATATTAGAGGGTCAGGAAGCCAGCAGCACAGGTAAGAGAATCGAACTGATATGTAGAAAGAAGGTCGAGGTGGGCTGTTGCTAGAACTTTCTGGTTTCCCTGTTCCTCCAGGTGCATCTTTACAAAGATCTCCACAGACACATCTATTTAAACAAATTTGAGTGGGCTTATGCTCCACGCAATACATTTAAGTAGAAAAATTATGTAAAATTGTGTATTATACTATTAGAGTTATGCACTTTGCTGGTTTCAGAAACATTTTTACCATGCCACGGGAAAATGAATGAGAAAGCAGGTAAAGTCCACGGCAGGTTTCTTCCTTTTAAAGTAGTTTCTATTCTTCCTGCCAGTATTTCCTTTATTTTTTAATCATATGTAAAGATTCTGAAACTCTTGAAAGGGATGAGGAAAATGGTAGTGGCACTCCTAGGACAAAATTGACCAACTGTTGTCAAAGGTAAATTTGGCAAATGTAGTAGCGAGCTGTGACTCCTTTACAAAGGTGTCTTATAAAGTAAAGGTGGGGATAGGGAAGGGTGACTGACTAACCCTTATTTAAACCCAGGCATTAGTCTAAGTGTTTAGTCATCATACCTGAGGACTGACTATAGTATAGTTCTATGAGGCTAAAATTATTAAGCCCATTTTACAGCTGAAGAAACTGGGTCTCAGAGAAATTAATTGGCTCAAAAATCATACACGAGTAAGTGGCAGAGACAGGATGCGCACAATTTCTGTATTTCCAATGAACATGCTCTCCCTGGACACCTAGGCAAGCATATTAAATGCCATAGTCACTATCAAACTTTAGCCAAGAGTGAGAGCTGAATGAACCACAAACTTTAAAACATAAGGAATTAGAAAGTAAAAGGAATGGTCAGGAAAACCTTTAAACTCTTTTACCCTTACAAATACTAAAGGGTATTTGTTCCTACCAGCTTCAATTAGTGAACACGAATTGGCCAGTAAGCCATTGGTAGAAAACAGGACTAAACGGGGATGCAGAGGACTCTTGTTTTTGATTGTTTAATAATTCATAGTGTGAGGATAAAAAATTTACTCCTACAAATGATTTTAAATTAAGCGTTTCAACAATATTTCCTTCGGACATTTGGGTCTGGGTTCTCCTCTGAATCCAGACTTTGCGGATCCTGCCTGAAGAGAGACCGACCTTCACTCCCCGCCGACTACCAGCGTACTCCCGCTTCCAATTTCTGCCGAAGACAAATCTCTTGAAGCAGTGAGGCAACAAGACAAACCAAGAAGTGAATTCGGTTTATCATCAACATTTGACCTGATCTGGGTAAGCCATGTTTTTCAACTTTTTATTACGAAATACTTATAGATTTACAAGTAGTTGCAAAGATAGGACAGAGGGCCCACGTCCTTTCACCCAGTTACCCGCCGCTACATTTTACATAAACACAGTCAAACATTAAAACCAAGAATTGACATTGGTACAATGCATATGTACAGCTCTTTAACACTTTATCACAAATGTAGATTCATGTAACCACCGTCTCAATCAAAATACAGAACTATTTCATCACTGCAAAGCTCTTTCCTTATGCCACCCCTTTATAGTCACACTTGTCCCTCACCCCTCACCATCCCTTGTCCCATGGCAATCATTAATCAATTTTCCATCTCTATAATTTTATCATTTAGAGAACGCTACGTAAATATACACAGTTCATCCTTGAACAACGCAGGGGTTAGGAGCATCAGCTCCCCCATGCAGTGGAAAATCCATGTATAACTTTTGACTCCCTCGAAGCTAATAGTCTACTCTTACCAACATAGTCAATTAACACATATTTTGTATGCTTTATTATTATCTGCTGTGTTTTTGTAATAAAGTAAGCTAGAGAAAAGTAAATGTCATTAAGAAAATCATAAAGAAGAGAAAATATATTTATTATTCATTAAGTGGAAGTGGATCATCATAAAGGTCTTCATCCTCCTTGTCTTCACATTGAGAAGGTTGAGGTGGAGAAGGAAGAGCAAGGGTTGGTCTTGCTGTCTCAGGGACGGAAAAGGCAGAAGAGAATCCCTGTGTAAGGATTTGCACATTTTAAATACATGTGTTCAACAGTCAACTGTAAGAAGAATCATATATGATATGACTTATTGAGATTGTTTTTTTTTACTTGCCATAACACTCTTGAAATCTAGAATGCAAAACATGCAAGCTTTGTGCATATCAATAGTTCCTTTTTTTTGCTGAGTACCATTTCATGGTATTGATAGTAAACCATGATGGTATTCCATGGAAATGCTCTATTAACCCTCAACCTATTGAGAGACATTTTGGTTGTTTCCAGGTTTTGTCTATTACAAATAATGCTGTTCTGAACAATTGTGTACAGGTTTTTAATGAAAATATAAGTTTTCATTTCTCTGGGATAAATGTCCAGGAGTGCAATTGCTGAGTCATATGGTAAGTGTATGTTTATGGCTGTACCATTTTACATATAGCAATATATAAGAAATCCAGTTTCAATGAGTCCTCATCAGCATTTAATATTGTCATTATCTTTAGAAAATCTGTTTTGGCTGGGTGCAGTGGTTCATGCCTGTAATCCTAGCACTCTGGGAGGCTGAGATGGGAGGATCACTTGAGCTGAAAAGTTTGAGACCAGTCTGAGCAAGAATGAGACCCCATCTCTACTAAGAATAGAAAAAGTAACCAGGCATGATGGCACATTCCTGTCACCCCAGCTACTTGGGAAGCTGAGGCAGGAGGATCACTTGAGTCCGGGAATTTGAGGCTGCAGTGAGCTGCAATTATGCCATTGCAGTATACCCAGGGGAACAGAGTGAGACTCTATCTGCAAAAAATAAAAAATAAAATTAAAAAATCTGTCCTAATAGATATATGGTGGTATTAGTTTGCATTTCTCTAATGGCTAATAACACTGAACACATTTTTATATGCTTATTTGCAATTCATATATCCTGTAGTGAAATCTCTCTTCATGTCTTTTGTTTATTTTCAGATTGGATTGTTGATTTCTTTCACATTAATCTTTGAGGGTCCTTTATATATGCTAGAGATGAGTCCTTGATGGGCTACATGGTTTGCAAATAATTTCTTGCCTATAGTTTGTTCTTTCCTCCTGTTAACAGTGTCTTTCACAGGACAAAAGTTTTTGATTTTGTTGAAGTCCAGTTTAGTGATTTTCCCTTTTTTATTTTATTTTTTTATTTTATTTTTTATTTTTTTTATTTTATTTTTTTATTTTTTATTTTTTTTATGAGACAGAGTCTTACTCTGTTGCCTGGGCTAGAATGCCGTCGCATCAGCCTAGCTCACAGCAACTTCAAACTCCTGGGCTCAAGCGATCCTCCTGTCTTAGCCTCCCGAATAGCTGGGACTACAGGCATGCGCCACCATGCCCGGCTAATTTTTTATATATATTTTTAGTTGTCTGATTAATTTCTTTCTATTTTTAGTAGAGAAGGGGTCTCGCTCTTGCTCAGGCTGGTCTTGAACTCCTGACCTTGAGCAATCCACCCACCTCGGCCTCCCAGAGTGCTAGGATTACAGGCGTGAGCCACTGCACTTGGCCGATTTTCCCTTCTATTGATCATGCTTTTGGTGTCATGTCCAATAACTCTTCAGCAAGTTCTTGGCCCCAAGATTTTCTCTTATGTTTCCTTTTTCCTTTTTCTTCTTCTTTTTTTCTTTTTTTTCTCTTTTAGCACCAGGATTTAAGGCATTTCTCTTATGTTATCCTCTAAAACTTTTGTAGTTTATGTTTGACATTTAAGTCCATTTTGAATGTATTTTGCATAAGGTCCAAAGTTTACACTGAGATTAATTTTTTTGTGTGTTTGTTTGTTTGTTTTTTGGTCTACAGATTACTCCAGCACTGTAGGCTGAAAAAACTGTTCTTCCTCCACTGAATTGCTTTTGCACCTTTGTCAAAAATCAGTTGGTTGTACATGTGTGGCCTATTTCTGGGTTCTCTGTTCTGTTCCATTGATCTATGTGTCTAGCACCATGTCACACGGTCGTGCTTATTGTTGCTATGTAATAAATCTTGAAGTGGAGTAGCCTGATTCTTTCCAACTTATTTTTGTTTTAGGATTGTTTTAGCTAATATAGGTTCTTTGTCTCTTCATATAAATTTTAGGGTACTTTTTCTATGTCTGTGAAAGATCTTGTAGAGATTTTGATAGGAATTCCATTAAACCTGCATATCAATATGGAGAAAAGTGAAATCTTTACTGTATTAAGTCTTCCAGTCTGTGGATAGCCCTCTATTTATTTAGACCTTCTTTGATTTCTTTCATCAGTGTTTTTTAGCTTTTCTATAAGTAACATCTTTTAGAATTCAATTTTGATTTATCTGTAGTATTTTTGAGTTTGAGTGTATCTCTTCATATAATACATATTTTTTAACAGTTGCTTATAATGATTAAATTTTTTTTGGATAAAAGTCATATAAATATATCAGCGTGTACACAAAGTGATCACCCACCACCCAATGGGGTGCAGAAGCTTATAACCATCTTCAGGTTAAAGAAAAAATGGGGGATCCAGAGTATGGCCAAAAACAGGTTATGGTGGTAAAATTATGATGGTTAATTTTATACGTCAACTTGGGTGAGCCATTGTTCCCAGATACTTGGTCAAACATTATTCTGTATGTTTCTGTAAGGATGTTTTGGGATGAGATTTACCTTTAAATAGATAGACTTTAATTAAAGCAGATTACCCTCCCTAAAGTGAGTGGATCTTATCCAATTAAAAGAACAAAAACTGATCTCCCCAAAGCAAGAAGGAATCTTGCAGCAGACGGCCTTTTTGGATTTGAACTGCAACATGGGCTCTTCCCTGTATCTCCAGACAGATGGCACACTCTGCAAATTTTGGACTTGCTAGCCTCTATAATCGTGTGAGACAATTTCTTAAAATAAATTACTGTCTATCTATATCTCTGTATAACTATTTCTGTACCTATCTATCTATCTATCTCCATATCTATCTATCTTATTGATTCTGTTTCTCTGGAGAACCCTAATACAAATATTATATTACCTTATAAGTATTACATAAATTATTTATGTCTACTGGTGTCAACATTTTACCAGTTTGAATGATGTGTAGAAAACCTATCTCTGTTTATGTCCCTTCATTCTCTGCCACTGATAATATAGTTGTCTTAAATATCTCCTCTAGATACATTGAGAACTGCATATTGTAGTTACCCATATTTTAGCTAATTCCTGTGTTCTTTATTCCTGATACTCCAAGATACTTCTTTTATTGTTCACTTTCTGTGTCAAGAACTTCCTTTAGTCCTTCTTTTAGGGTAGGTCTGCTGGTGACAAATTCTCTTAATTGGCCTTCATCTAAGAATATCTTCATTTTACCTTGATTCCTGGAAGATATTTTCAATGGATGTAGAATTCTGGGTTATCATTTTCTTTTATTTCAGTATCTGACAAATTTTGCCCTTTATCTTTGGGCTTCCATAACTTGGATTGATAAATTCACTGTCATTGAACTATTTTTCCCCTGCAGATAATATATCATTTTTCTCTGGCTGTTTTCAAGATCTTGCTTTGTCTTTAATTTTCAGAAGCTTAACTATGATGTGTCTTGGTGTACATTTCTTTGAGTTTAGCCTGTTTGGAGATCACTCAGTTTCTTGAATTTGTTGGCTTTCTTTTCTTTTTTGCCAAATTTGACAAGTTTGTAGCTAATACTTCTTTAAATATGTTTTCAGCCCCATCCTTTTCCCCCTCCTCTCCTGGAACTCAAATGATACAAAATTTAGAACATTTATGATAGCCCCACATGTCACAGAAGCTCTGCTCATTTTTTTTTCAGTCTGTATTCTCTCTATTTTTCAGGTTAGATAAACTTATTGTTCTGTCTTCAAGTTCAATGATTCTTTCCTTTGTCCTCTTCATTCTGCTGTTGAGCTCATTCACTAGGGTTTTTTATTATTTTGGTTTTTATAATTTTTAGTTCTAAAATTTATATTTGGTTCTTCTTCATAATTTTTTTTTCTTGCTGGGAATTCTATTTCTTTTCCAAGATTTTCTATTTTTCATTTGTTTCAAGTGTGCTCATATTGCTTTTTTGAAGCATTTTCACGGTGGCTACTTCAAAATCCTTATCAGATAATTCTAGCATCTATATCATCTCACTTTGGACAGGTATTGATTCTTTCATATAATTCAGTTTGAGATCTTCCTGGTTCTTGGTATGATAAGCGATTTTTCATTGAAACATGGTTATTTTGAGTATTATGCTAAAAGACTATGTATCTTATCTAAATTTGTGTTTTAGTGGGCCTCCTCTGATATTGCTCCAATGGGTAAAGGAGCACCTCCTTGTTATTGCCATGGGGGGATGGAAGACCAGATTCTCCACTCAACCTCTATTATCACCCAGAAGAGGAGTGACAATACCTCATTACTGCTATGTAGGAATGAAAGTTCATGCTCTTACTAGGCCTCTCCTAATACCACTAGTTTAGAAAGGTGAAGGTGCCTCATTATTGCTCTCCATGTGGCCTCCACTGCCACCACGAGGAGAGGTGGCCTTGTCATTGCTCAGTCATGGTTAAAGTCCTAACTCTCCACTAGACTTCTTCTCACACCACCTCATTGGGGAGGTGGAGATGTGCCTCGTTACCACGGGAGTACAGTGTAAATCCAATGTCCCCACTGATCTCCACTCACAGGGAGGCAGGAAGAGAACTCTTTACCACTGAGGACATGAAAGTCCAACCTTTCACATAAAGGATAGGGAATTAGGGAGCCTTGTCACAGTCTGACAAGGGTGGAAGTCTAGTCTCTCCACTTGGCCCTTGCTAATGAGGTGGGACAGAGCACAGTTTTATTGTGATATTCGGCTGGAGTAAAATGGTTATTTTCTAAACATTTTCTACCTTGATTGGCTGCCTCTTTCCCGATCCTTCTGCAACAGAGCACAGGGTTTTCTTGGGCTTTCTTTGGATGAGACCATTGGCTTCTGGATTGTCAGCTTCTCCATATCTGGTCTGAGATATATAAGGCAAAAAAAGAAAATCCACAGAACTTATCTTCATATCATTCTTGAGTCTTGAGGTCCCTAGCTGATCTGCCTTCTTTTCTCCACCTTTCAGAGTTTTCTCCTTTGTTTTATATATGATGTTCATGGTTTTTTGTTGCATTTAATGGGAAGAATAGGAAAAATTATGTTTACTTCATCTTCCTGGAAGTGAAAAGTCCCTTGTTGAACCAGTTTAAAACATTGTAACATATCAAATATTAACACTTAAGCCTTCTCATTCATCAGAATCTGAGTATTTCTTAAATAGTTGCTAAATATCTATCAAGGGCTGAATTGGGTACCCTCAAAATTCATATATTAAAGCTTAATCCTCAGTGCCTCAGAATGTGACTATATTTGGAGATAGGGTTTTTAAAGAGGTTAAAATGACATCATTAGCACAGGCCCTAATCCAATATGACTAATGTCCTTATAAAACGAAGAGATTAGGACACAGACAATCACAGAGAGACGATGATGCTGTAAAGACACAGCAAGAAGATTACTATCTACACATTGAGGAGAGAGGCCTCAGAAGAAACCAATCCTGCTGACACCTTGATCTTGAACTTCTAGCCTCCAGAATCACAAGAAAATAAATATCAATTGTTTAAGCCACCCAGTCTGTGGCACTTTATTATGGCAGCCCTGGCAAATTGATATAGTATCATAGCATTAAAACACAAAGTATCAATTTTATTTAATTATGGGGGGAAATTCTACATGATAAAAGTTAGTTATCTCAGTTTTTCTTATTCCTTCTTTTCGATTTAGACTAAAAATTCACAGCTGTAACATCTAGCATATGCTTCAAAAAAAACTACTTTTCTTCAGGAGGCATATTATGAGAAAGTATTTAAAAGCTAAAAATCTGGAAAGTCTTCTGCTATTGAATCTGTTCCATGCTGACTAGAATCCCTAAATTCATAAGAGAAATACCTATCTGATGCAAAGACAGATGGTACCAAAAAAGAAAAAAATGTGGAAAAATATATGGAAAATAGCCATGTTGTATCATACAATGAACCAAGTAAAGACTGAAAGTTATATGTAGGAACAGAAAAATAAAGGAAAAAAGGAAGAAAGAGAAGGAAGAAAAAGAAGAGTGTGGGTCAGGAAACAAAAGAAAGAGAGGAGAGAGGGAGGAAGAAAGGAGAGCTACACTTTGGGGATAGTAAGGGAGAAAAAGCATATTAAATCATTTTTCTTCTTTACTAAATGTTACTAATAAAAGCTCATGGAGTTCTTCCAGATTGGAAGTGTTTGTACAGGTTGATAATAATGTTTTGGAGAAAATGGCCAATGTGCAGAAAAATATAATCCTGTGAGTGTTTATAAAATAACACATTTGATTTGCTCAGTTTATGTGCAAAGGTACTCCTACCAGCGGTGCAGTGTAGAAAAAAATAGCAAAAAGAGAAGTAGAAGAAGTTTTCAAATATCATGACCTTTCAAAAAATCACAATGCATAAACCCCAGAGAGAGGCTTTTCCTCTCAATATTTGCTTTCAGCAGTGTTGAGTCTTCAAGCTTCTGTACACATTGTTATCAATAACTACTTAATTCTTATTACTGACTGATAACAACTCATGCTGTCTCCTTCTCCAGAGAATTGCCTCCGCCAAATGGGAACACTTTTGAGGTTCAAGGTTCTCAAATACATCTACGCAGCAGAAACTGAGAAAGTGAGTGTTTGTGGAGAGTGCTGGATCAAGAGAGATGGAATATAAACTGAATAAGGGTGGGTTTGTTAATATGGAGACACAACCCAGAGCTTAATACTTGATCAGAGCCTTGGGTGAGGGTTCCAATATGCTACTAGCATAGCTTCTGGAAGGTTGGAAAAAGTGAAGGCTTGCATTAAATGCCAATCTGCTATGGCAAAATAATGGAGGAAGGGATCAAAAGGCTCAGAGAAGTGGGCATGGTAGAATGGGTTTACTGTATAAGATAAGAAAACCTTCTAAGTAACCATGTTCAACTCCAGATACTTCTGATCTCTGATCTTAAAGGAAATAAATTCAGAATCTAATCTCAGTACAACACTACCAAATTCCCTGTCCCAACTTGTTCCCAGGAGTGATATGAGATAAAGATGGGTTGGGGGATAGGAATAGTTTTCCCATCCCAGTGCCTTCCTCTGGTACTTGAAGGCCTCCACTGAGGTATAGTTTCACTAGCTTAGTCTTCAGGCTTTCAGATTATTGTCTCTATTATATAGTTTGGCACAGTTTATTCACAATGAACTAAAAATGGCTTTTAAAATACCCGTCTGTTTTCTAACTATATATCTCTGTGATAACGAATTTTCATTATGTACTTCAATTGCAACAAAATATTGCACGAGAGTGAATGCAGAAGTAGATATGAAAATTCAGCTGTCTACTATTAAGCCAAACATTAAAGATATTTGCAAAACTGTAAAACAATGCTACTCTTTGCATTTTTGAAGATATAGTTATTTTCATAAATATATGTTATCTAGGTTAATGTATAATGCATTTATTATTGATATTTTAAAATTTAGTTAATAAATGAAGGTTTTTTTAAATGTCTCATTTTTAACTTATAACACAGTAATATAGGTAGATAAAACCCACAGTAATGAAAGTTCTTTGGGATCCTCAATAGTCTATAAGAGTATAAAGAGTTCTTGAGACCAAAAAGCTTGAGAACCATCAATCTAGAAGATATTTACTGGATCTTATCCTTCCCATAAACAAGCTGAAACAAACAGAATCTTGAGCAGCGGAACATACACTCTGAAAATGAATGGAATTACATCCTGACAAAATAGTTCAATGCCATGAGCGCCCTATTGCATGGCCTCTGAACTTCTACAGTTCTTTCTCATTCTCAAGCCAAGTTCTCCTGAATGAATTTCATTTTGTATCCTTCCAATAAATTACTTTGCTTAAGTTAGCTGGAATTAATTTCCATTGACTGCAATCAAATCATGCTAATGGATACCATGTATAATAATATTCCTTTTTTAAGTCTGAGTCTGAAATCTTTCATTTACAGTTCAAACTTCGTTGTGAGTTCCTGTCTATGAAGGAAAGTGTGGGTGACATTAAGAAAGTCCACAACAACAAATGGGGAACTTAATTGGAAAATCTGGTTCTGCTCTCCCCGGGCTATTTTAAACTGGTAATGAATTATAAGCTCACAAGGCACCACTTTTTTTTTTATTATATGTTGTATTATACTCATTAAAGATCTACTTAGTCCTCTACCCCAGAGTTAGGATGTCTGCTGCATTTTATCTTCAAAGTGCAGTGCGTATATCATTGGAGTAATCTCCACAACAAGTATGGGTACTGCTGGAAATGTTATCAGTACCATTTTAGGAACTATAGCAATCAAATCTCTCACTTTAGGTCCTGAAGGGAATACACATTAAAAGATCCTAGCTACAGGCTTCACATCACTCATGATAAGCATGGCTCCTAGAATAAACATGGATATTCAGTGTCTGCACAGAAAGAATTCGAAAACAACAAATTTACCCAGAAAATTTCTTTAAGGCCTTATTTTTTAATACAATAGACAATTTATGTTACAAGTTTATCTTACTTTTCTTAAAGACAAATTTTACAGTTATACTTTCTAACACTGTTATCTAAGTTTGTTTTTATCTTTTTCCAGAAGAATATGTTCCCTGGGAAGCCTTATTTACTATCTTTGGTAAATGTAATTCTCAGGCTCTAGTTTTGGTAAAAGATTTATAAAATTTGAGAGTCAAAACACTTAATATTTAGAATTAGCAAAGATACAGTCCTATTCTACACAACATTTATAAGCTGATATCTAAAAGGATTGCATTCATTCTTGGGCATGACATATTTTAAAAATATATAAAGAAGAGATAATGGATCAGGTTGATAATCAAATCAAAACAGATATTTTACAGAGAAATTTGGAATGTTTGGCCTAGAGAAATGTGAACTAGAGGGCATAATAATAGTTGTTTTCAAGTATTTAAATGAAAACATGTTAGATCTTACCAATTTATCACCAATTTGGGAAAGCTACAGGAGTAGTTTAGTTTTCTGAAGGTAGAGTAGAGCATTGCCCATCACTGAGACTATATGAGCAAGGCATCCTTATAATTCTGAGATGCTTTGACTCTATGTCTCTTCTTTATTACTTAAATAACTTCCACATATGAATCTGAAACTTTGATTCTGAGTTAATGGGAGCAATTATGGAACCTACATCATACGAAATAATTTTGGGCTAAAAGTTAATGATCTGTAAGAATAAAACAGCTCTAAGTATGTATCTTATTTGTAATTTATAAAGAAAACATAGTAAGGCTTTCCTCAGGCATTTATGAATACCGGGAAATGTACACACAATGAAATAAACTAAGTTATAAGTTTAAGATGGTGGTACTAGAAATTTAAAAAGCCAACAGAACAAATGGAGTTGTTCTCTTGACTTGAAATCAGGGCTCAAAATAGGTTTCAGGAAATAGAAAAAGATTTTATTTTCATCAACATTTATTAAGAGTGTCTCATATAGAGAGAAAGGAAAGAGAACAGAAAAAATGGATGAGTAGAAGAGACAGTTTATAATTTATTAAGATATGAAAACAGGGTATCTTTTTTTTTTACTTCTGCATATTATGGGGGTACAAATGTTTAGGTTATGTTGCCCTTGCCTCCCTCTGCCCTCTAGTCCGAGCTTTAAGCATGTCCATCCCCCAGATGGTGCTCATCGGGCTCGTTATGTGTGTATATACCCGTCCCCTCTCCCCCTCCCATCTGCCCATCACCCGATTAATGTTATTCCTATATGTGCACTTAGGTGTTGATCGGTGAAACCAATGTGATGGTGAGTACATGTGGTGCTTATTTTTAGAGTATCTTTACCATTATAAAAGGCGCCCCCTCTAGGTAGGTGCAACCTTCATTTGTAGGCACTGAAGCCAGCAGCACCAACTTGCCAGATTGCAGCCCTCACTAACCTGCACATCTTTAAGAAGCAACCCTGGGAATAAAGGCACTTAATTTTCTTCTTAACAAAAGAAAATGCTTTTTAAGACAAATTCTGTGCAGTTTTTAAAATATGCCTGTTACCATATGCTAGAAGCTATATATCTAGGAATATGTAGATATAGATGATCTCACTCTTTAAAAAAAAAAAAGGGTATAGAAATTTCACACTGATAGTTTCACCAAGGGCTTTTCTTTATGCAGAATTTGGAAAATCCATTCCCAGATGCTTCAGAGAGGGAAACATTCAATGGTAATTGTAAATATTAAGTGATTCTTTTCAAACTAATTGGAATAAAACTGAAAGTACATTTGAGTTAATTATAACAAAAACTCCTTTTAGAGAAAGGAGGAAAGCATAGATCCAAATGTATCTATGAAGGCTTGATCACTAGGATTAAAACTAAGCAGAAATTCAGGCTCTTTGGCCAATAGTATAAAAAAGATTTTTTAATGCTACCTATAAAAGTCCAGATAAGATTTTATGTATCTTCCTACAAAGATATAAGAAACAGTAGATGAGTTAATGGGAAAAGATGAGCTAACACTGTTAGCCAAGACTGAGTTTCAAAGAGACATTGTAGGTTATTTATTAAAAGATATTTGTCCAAAGATTAACACTTAAGAATTATCAAAGATTGATTAAACAGTGTCCCACTTTTGGAACAATGGTGGCAAAGCCAAGCATGCTATTCACCAAAGTAGAATGAATCCTTTATGATGGTTTCCGTGGAGCCAACATAAGTATCAATATGTTTCATTTGACAAATCTCAAGGTAGGAAAACATCAATGATAAAAAACACAAATAATAACTTCAAGTCTGTTGTTATTCACAGTTGGAAAAGATCAACACTAAATGGGGTAATTTCAGGTCTGTGAAGGGGTGGGGAATTCAGGGGGTTGGAAACTTGGCCAAAATAATTCTCCTTAAAATCTGCCAAGAAAATATAAATCTCCACTATTAGTCTTTCCTTTGATTTAGTACTTTGAGTGTCCCGCATTAAACTGTGCAGCTTGGGAAAAAAGTAAAGTAGGCAGACACTTCTGATATATAATTTGAGAGAAGCAAGCCTTCTCCTCTACCCCAAAATATCTCCATAGCCAGTCTCAGATTTTACACCCTATAATTAGATGTGCATTCTTTCTTTGTCTTGAAGTGCTTTTGAATTTGGTTGTCTTCTGCAACTGGAAAATACTCTTAGGAAGAGTAAATCTATTATCAATTAACACTTTAGAGAGAATTAGTTACTAAATAAGGGAGTGAGATGTCTGAAGTCACAGGAAAGAGGAAAAGCGCTAAGCAAGGTATACTTGAAAACAATTTTAAACACTTCTCAGTTGTCCCTAAGGCTTTGTAAATTTATGTACATGATATTGTCAGTAATAATAAGTAATGCTAATGTGATACACTCCATGTGGCAGTGTGCCGACCCCCTTACTTGGGAAGTAGATTTGAAATTAAAGTCAAAATACTCTCAGACACTCCAAAAAGCATACCTTCCTTCAGTTCTATAGACTTGAACACAAATTAGTTCATGAGTACCTATGTTCACTAATTGAGGGAAAGTATCAATTTGCCCAAAGTAATTCCAGACACTTCTGATTTTAAAAGAATTAAATTCAGAATTTAATCTCAATCAGTGCAAACTCTCAACTTCCCCTTCGATCTCATCTTTTCTCTGATAATAATGTAAAGTGAGGATGGGGGACAGATGCTTTACAGTCTCCTGGTACAGAGAAAGGATGCCCCATCCCAATGCCCTCCATCTTCACCCCACCCCATCGGAGCTCAAAGGCTCCCTTACATAGGTATAGTTTCTCTATCCTGGTCTTCAGACTCTCAGATTGTTGTATCTGTTATAGAATTTAACTTAATCATTTGGAAACTTGATTCTATGAGTGGAAGCTCAGGGCAAGTAGATAAATCTGAGGAAATACCAGGAATGAAGAAAATCTCTGTTACCACTGCACAAGGATCCTTCTACTACATATGCATGATCTGACTTTAACTTGTCCAAGTTTAAACAGTTAGTGAGTGAAAAGTCTGGGATTTTACTCAGGCAGGACTGACTGCAAAGCCTGAGTTCTTCTTACTTACCTTTATGCTATAGTGTTACTCAGAGGAACAACAAAACCACCATCCACTATTAACACTGCAAGTTTTTATCTGATTAAATTCAATGATTAGTGAAGTTCCATGATCCAATACAGGTCTAATACACAAATTATGGTATGGTAACATCTTCAAATATTAATGACTTCAAACATCGGAGTACTATGAACATTTAACAATTAAATTTCCAGGATTTGTAGTATTTGCTAATTTCCATAGTGTAAATGCTCCCTCCTTGTCCAATCGTAAGCTATGTGACATCATCTAATGCAGAGTTGGGAGGAGGTGAGTCCAATCAACTCTCACAAGCCAAGACAAGCCAGCTCCAGCGCACTAGTGGCTTTATACCAACAAAGGTTTACTTCTTGGCAATGGTGCACGCTCTTTGCAGTTCAGCCTCAAATCTGCATCAGGTCATCTTTATTCCAGGATATAGGTTGAAAAAGCAGCCCTCATCTGGGCCACGCCAATTGTTTGGCAGAGGGAAAAGAGTAAGAATGAAACGATAGGATGACGCTTTATGACTTTGTTCAGATATGGCATAAGTCACTGTTGTTCACATTTCATTAGACAAAGTAGGTCACTCAGCCAATCCCGTGGTCAATGGGTTGGGAAGGATACTCCAGTCAAGAGAGACCCGGTAAAAAGGCATAGCAAGATTTTGACACTAATACTATCTACAACAGTGTGTATTATATCTTACTTCTCCTTAAATCCATGCCACCCAACACAATGCTTTGCACATAGTGCTCAGTTAATGAAAGACTAAACAGCAAGTTAGCGAGAATCTTAATAATGTTAGAAGGGTGGGCTAAAATGTTTCCTGTAAGACCAGCAAACATTGTGATTTGAGCTTCGATTTCTTTTTTCCCAGTATCTTCCCAAAGATTTACATGGCTCTCTCAGTGGAATATGTTAGGGTGAAAAGGCCAGTGGGTGCTCATGGCGTGGGTAGGGAAAGATTTCTCACACAGAGATTAAGATATAAGTAAAAATATCCTTTAGAAGGACAGAGAGAATGAGAGAGAGAGAGGGAGGAAGGGGGGAAGGGCACAACCAGAGAGATGGCATGGCATCCCAAAGAAAGAGAAGGGGTGCCGGCAGTGAGGACTAGTGGCTCCCTGATTTTAAGGGTGACAAAGAGAAGAAAAAAACAAGTGATGGCTGTCAGTTGACAACAAAAGTGGCAGCAGGTAGATAACAAAAGCTGCAAAGATGTCAAAGTCCAAGACTTGGTTTCCTGCCTTTCCTTGGGAGAAGGGATTATCACAGGACATGTGACTCTGTCCTGAAGATATGGTTGAGGCTTGGAGCTTGTTCTCCTACTGTTTACTCAGAAACTCTGTAAAAACAGATTCTCAAAAAACAATTTTGAAAGAGAGAGATTTACATCTCTTTTCTGTCCGTTCATCTTTCTTCAGAAGTTGTGCAAAACAGAACTCCTGCAGGGTTTCTGTTAGTGAGAGAACTCATAGGATTGATCTCTAACTGTTACTGGGGAAATCGTAGGATTAGGTATTTTCCTGTTATTTTTGCAAGGCAGTCCCCTTCAAAATGCTCTATATCAGTGGTAAGACTGTTAATGTGTTAGTATTCAACATTGCATAAAAATTTCTTGAATCTATACTTTGATTAAGACATTGTTTTAGATTTGGGAATAAATAGCAGTGAAGAAAACAAAGTTCTTGCTCTCATTGAATTTAAAACCTATCATAAGCAAATAAATAAATGGACAAATAACATGTCATTGCATGATAAGTTCTATGAAGAAAAATAATATTTAACTAATATTTATGAACATCTATGAACTCACAACAAGAGTATGAAGGAAGGCCCATCTGTATCATCCTTTTTTTTATTAGCAATTAAATCTTAATGTAGCAAAGAATATGAAGCTACACAGATTTCATGACATGTATAAATTGTGACTTTGATGGGAATTTTTGCCTATTTGCTTTTATTGTTTTGAAGTAATTAAATCTTCCTTAAATAAAGAATTTGTAATGTGTTTTCACAAATTTTGTGTGGGTCATACTTGACTTTCATTTTTTTCCAGTTTTTAAAGTTTAAGCAGTCTGTTTTTTAAAAAAGATTTCTATTTCATTTTTCTTTTCAAGTGATTTTTCTTTTGGGACTCTATTTTGTATTTTTAAATTCCTGTCATGCTCTCAACTTGTTCTCATTCTTAATGATCTAAGGAATTTTTAAAAATAATGTATTCAATATGTTCATAATTTGAATATATATTTTATCAAGAAAGATAATAAAGTAAATATAAAAGTTAAAATTATTTTTGCTCATGTCTCAAAATGTTCTATTCTCAAGGGTTTAGAATGCCTTTTAAAATTAAAGGACAAAATTCAAATTATGATTAATAAATATAAAAACTTTAAATTAATATTATTTAAATAAAATCGATGCTTGTATTTTATTTTTCAACTTTAATCAAATCTTATTAAAATTTTTGTCAAAGAAAACTATTGGTAATTTTATATTGTATGCCTAATTGCCAATGGAAAGAATTGGAAATATGCTGCATAAATTATGCTTAATCTACTTATTGTTAGGGTGGAAAGCCTGGTAGGTGCTCATGGCGCAGGTGGAGGAAGATTTCTCATGCAGAGATTAAGATATAAAAGTTAAAAAAATTATTTTATCATTTTATAGGGGAGATAGAGAAAAGAGAGACAAAGAGAAAAGGGAAAGAGAAGGGTTGGGAAAGAGAGCAGGGAGCCGGCGTGGCATTTCAAAGAAAGAGAAGGGACATCCCAGCAATGAGACCAAGTCGGTTGCTGATTTTAACGGGGAGGAAGAGAAAAAAAAATAGTGATGTTAGTTGATAACAAAAGCGGCAGCAGGATGTCAAAGTCTGAGACTCGGTTTCCTGCCTTTCCTTGGAGAAGGGGTTATCACAGGACATGTGACTCTGTCCTGGAGATATGGTTGAGGCTTGGAGCTTGTTCTCCTGCTGTTTACTGAGGAACTCTGTAAAAGCAGATTCTCAAAAAACAATTTTGAAAGACAGGGGTTTACATCTCTTTTCCATCCACTCAGCTTTCTTCAGAAGTTGTGCAAAACAGAACTCCCGCAGGGTACCTGTTAGTGAGAGAACTCATGGGATTCATCTTTAGCTGTTATTAGGAAATTGTGGGATTGTATATTTTGCTGTTAATTTTGCAAGGCCTCTCCTTTCACTGTTGATCCCACAAGTGAATTTTTTGTTTCAAT